>CAUYSK010003288.1:0-38506 GCA_963575035.1 Avahi laniger
GAAAAAATGCTCAACATCTCTAATCATCAGGGAAATGCAAATCAAAACCACAATGAGATATCACTTATCTCTAGTGAGACTGGCCTTTATCAAAAAGTCCCAAAACAATAAATGTTGGCGTGGATGCGGAGAGATAGGAACACTCATGCACTGCTGGTGGGACTGCAAACTAGTGCAACCTCTGTGGAAAGCAATATGGAGATACCTTAAAGAGATACAAATAGAAGTACCATTCGATCTGGCAATCCCATTACTGGACATCTACCCAAAAGAGCAAATGATACTGTGTAAGAAAGACACCTGCACCCGAATATTTATGGCAGCACAATTCACAATTGCAAAGATGTGGAAACAACGCAAGTGTCCATCAATACATGAGTGGATTAATAAACTGTGGTATATGTATACCATGGAGTACTATTCAGCTTTAAGAAACAATGGTGATATAGCACCTCTTGTATACTCCTGGATAGAGTTGGAATGCATTCTACTAAGTATCCCAAGAATGGAAAAACAAGCACCACATGTACTCACTATCAAATTGGTATTAACTGATCAACACATAAGTGTACATATAAGAATAACATCTATTGGATGTTGGGCAGTGGGGGGGGGGAGGACGGGACAGATTTTGCATACACAAAGAGTGCAATGCACACCATCCAAGGGATGGACACGTTTGAAACTCGGACTTGGAGGGAAGGGGGGAGGCAAGGGCAACATATGTAACCTAAACATCTGTACCCCCATAATATGCTGAAATAAAAAAAAAACAAAAACAAAAAAACTAAGTAGTAAAAAGATTTTTGTCACTGTTGCTAAGAAAGCCTACAGCAGGAGTTGGCAATTTTTTTTTTTTTTGTAAAGAGTCAAACAGTAAATCTTTTAGACTTTATTGGCCATACAGTCTCTGTCACAACTACTCAGCTCTGCCACTGTAGCATGGAAGCAGCCATAGACAATCTGTAAACAAGCAGGTGTGGCTGTGCCCAAACAAACCTTATTTATAAAGAGGTGATAGTTCAGACTTGACCCCACGGCCAACCCCTCGTCTAGGGTATGAGATCATTAGAGCTTCTGTACTGAGAACAAATGGTCTTATAAAATCACTAAATGCTGCCTGTGCAAGAAAGATTTTTACCTACAAAGAAAGCAGCCACTTTCACAAGAGAAGGGAGATGAATTCAATATCTCCTTTCTTAATTAAAAGGCTCAACCTGTTGCTTTAAAAAATACTAATCCATATTCATTATAGATTAAAAGTTTAGAAAAATATAAAAATTTTAAAATCCCTCAAGTCCCATTTCTCAGAGATAACTGCTCTGAATGTTCCTTCCAATCACACATATGCACATGTATCATAGATTAATAAGTCTTAATCTTTTTTTAATGAATATAGGTTTCCATCTCCATCCTTTTAAATTGCTGCCTAGGATTCTGTATATAAATGTATCAGAGTCTTTTTGACTCTCTATTGTTAATTACATTGTTTTTATTTTTTCACTAATATAATGATAAATATAATACAAATATAGTGAATTTCTAAATATATATGTCTCTGTGTCCAGATACCTCCTTGTTTTACATTATTGAGTGGCATTGCTGGATCAATGAATATCATGTAAAAATACTGATAGTCATTGTCAAATCACCCTCCAGAAATGTTATACTAATTTTTTTTTTTTTTTTTTGAGACAGAGTCTCACTCTCTTGCCTGGGCTAGAGTGCCATGGCATCAGCCTAGCTCACAGCAACCTCAAACTTCTGGGCTCAAGCGATCCTCCTGCCTCAGCCTCCTGGGTAGCTGGGACTATAGGTACGTGCCACCGTGCCTGGCTAATTTTTTCTAGTTTTAGTTGTTTGGCTAATTTCTTTCTATTTATAGTAGAGACAGGGTCTCACTCTTGCTCAGGCTGGTCTTGAACTCCTGAGCTCAAGCAAACCTCCTGCCTCGGCCTCCCAGAGTGCTAGGATTATAGGCATGAACCACTGAGCCTGGCCAAGAAATGTTATACTAATTTATGTTTTTGGCAACAATGCACAATAGTACATATCATCCAATTCTTGGATATTGTAATTGGTAGGCAAAATGATGCCCCCCGCTTCCAAAGAAATCCACATCCCTTTGCCTGAAACCTATGAAAATGCCACCCAGTGTGGCAAAAGGGACTTTGCAGATGTGACTGAGATAGCCTGTTGAGGTGGAGCATTGTCCTTCACTGTCCAAGTAGGACTGATGTCATCAAAAGGGTCCTTATAACAGGGAGGATAGAGAGTCCGAGAGAGAGGTGAAGACGCGACCCTGCCATCCTTGAAGATGGAACAAGGGCCACAGCAAAGGAGCACAGGTGGTTGCTCGAAGCTGGAAGAAAGAAGGAAATAGATTTCTCCCTAAAGCCTCCAGAAAGAACGTAGCTTGGTCCACCTTGATTTTAGCCCAGTAAGGTCCATTTTGGATTTCGGACTTCCAGAACTGTAAGAGTTCTGGGCTGTTTTAAGCCACTCAGTTTCTGGAAATTTGTTACAGCAGCAATTGGAAGTTAATGCAGATTTCATAAATGTTTTTCATTTTTACTATTCTCATTTATGACAAATATTTCTTTTTTATTTGCTTTAATTATTGCGAAGATTAAATCTGTTTTTGACCTTTTGATGTACAAGTAGTGAATGTTGCTGGGCCATGGATCTCTTTGAGAATCTGAAGAAAGTTCTAGATTCTTTCACCAGAGAAAAACATATTTACACATATACTAGGGGCCCTGAAGCTTGTGAACCCCAGGCTAAGGCCTCCTGAACTAGAGAGTGGTAGTGGAAAGGGTACCAGCGGTGGCAATCTCTTATTCAAAGTCAGAAACATAAAATGTGAGAGCAGACAGAGGTCTGGGCTTGGCACACCAGGTAGGATACTGTAAACAAGTGCCTGGCCTGGTGGCAGTAACCAGCGAGCAGGCCAAGCAGATCCTCCCTGCACGGTGAAGCACGAAGGCTGGACACTCCTCTTGTTATCTACCTGGTTCACCCTCTAGCTTTTAAGTCCGGAAACAATCTGGTTTCTGGATAGAAATTCTCAGCAATTCCTTGTCCTTTTACCTTCCTTTCTGAAACAATTCAGTCCTAGGTGAGGCTGAAGACGGCAATGCTCAGGGAGAAGGGGGAAGCACAGGCGTCCAGCGTGGGTGTTGAGCCTGAGCAGAGTGATGAGGGCATCCACACAGGGTCATGGCTGTGGCCTGGTGAGGGGCATCAGAACCCGAGTGGGGGAGGACAGAATCTGTGTGGGGGTGGGGCAGCGATAATAGAAGGTTGTTTATATAGAAAGGGCTTGATCACATAAATAAATATATTAAGGATGGTAACAGCCAGAGAATTACCAATATGGAAGAATAGAATAAATCCTGTGGTGTTGGATAAGAATTGGAGATACAAAGGAGGTCTCATGGCTCAATGATTATATGAGTAAGTGTGTTTGTGTGTGCCTATACAGACATACGTGTGTATGTATATTCTTTTGTGCACCAAGAGTAGTGACACTCCAATAGCAATGAACAGACCTGACATTTGAGGTCTTGGTTTTTAAATACTATTCTCTGGGGCTGGAACAGGGAAAGTTCAAGGTAAGCTTAGAATATCTTCTTGTGGCAGAAAGTAATGAAGTTCTTAAAGAATGATATGGACATGTCAAAAGATATGGGAGTCATTTTACAGTCTCATCAGCTGCAAGTGGGAAATTTACATCAAAATAAATGATGTTAGCAATAGATTAGATAGCTCATTGAGTAAGATGGGAATCCACAAGTTCATGCAGATTTAAACAAATAAATGAATAAACTGTAAATTCAACGAGGAATGGGATATTTACCATAGTCTCAAAGCCCCTCCCTACAAAATACTAATTGCAAAGGAAAAAGGATGACTTTACAATGGAGAAGCCTGGAAAATATCACTTTAATCATGTAATTGGAATTAACGCTAGCAGTAATGGTACAATGGAGACCATGATCAAGTGATTGGGAGTGAAGAGAGCCCAGCAGCACTTCTGTGATGTTCCTGCCAAAGATACACAACAGACATTCATCTACTCACGTGGAAACATCAGACACGTTCAAGTGGAGGGACATATTTCACAATAAAAGGCCTATGATCTTCTAAAGTGTCAAGGTCATAAAAAATCAAGGGAAGCCTGAGGAACTGTTCCAGACTGCCAAAGACTTAAGAGACATGACAACCAAATGCATATGTGATTTGGGATTGAATTCTTCTGCTATTAAGGACATTATTGGGACAACTGACAAACCTTGAAGAAACAGACACTGGGTCATGGGGTATTACATCAGAAACTTACTCTCAAATGGATCAGGCAGAAAAAGTTCTTTGTATTGTACTTTCAATTCTTTTGTAAAATTGAGATTATTTCACAATACAAGTATGTTAAAGAAGAAAGAAATTCTTATACCAAATCGAGAAATTCTTATACCAAATTCTTATATGAAACGTGAAAGAAGAGAGAAAAGCCTGCTCTAGCTGGCAAGACCTTAGGATTTGGAGGACCGGGACATTAATAAACATGAGCACCCAAAGCAAAATTGCTGATAGCTCAAAAAATGGGTTTGTTAGAGTTTCATTTCACACATGTTGCATGACATTTGAACAATTTTCCCTCCTTTTTCCAACCAGCTTCTGCTCTGAAAATAAGAATTTTTCTATCCATTAAATACTACAGACAACTCAAAGTCAGTCACATAGTAACTTTTACTGGAATGCTGACGATTTCTTCTCAAATTTTAAAAAATCTTTCTTAAAACTTGGCAAAAACTAGTTTACATCTGTCTGCTCCAATCACAAAACTAAAAGTTCCTTAGAATTAAGTTTAATCAGCCAAATTATAATTGTCTGACTAAGCAATACTTATATTCTAGATAAACCAAAAAAACCATCATTTCCTAATCAAATCAAGTTTTATATATAAAAAAAGTTCTGCGATGACTGCTTAACAGAAGCCTTGTTTTATGTTCCCTACAATTTAACTTATAATATTTTTTCTCTCTGCAATGATACCATTTCAGCATTATTTGTGCGTGCTTAGCAAAAGCTCTGCAGTGAAATCTCGTGGCCTTCTCTAGTTCCCTGATATGCATTTTATGAACTAAGTACGATGAGCCAGTCTCTGAACAAAGATCTGAGATCCCAGAAAAGTTCATTAAGACAGAGAACAACAGGATTACAAGGAAAAGAATTAAGAGGAGACACAGTCTTCACTGTGCATATAGGAATGCCATGGTCATTTTCTTCTGGGCCTAAATTCTTTTTCTGGGCTCAGGAAGCTGGCAGGACAACAGACGCCAGGCTTGTGCTGGTTTATCTCTCTTGATACCACTTCAAAGAGTCACACATTATACACAGTGGTCCCTGCCAGGTTCCAGAAAGAGCCTTGAATGAATTTTTGGTCTTATCTCCTTGGCAACAAAATGTACAGGGAGCTCATTATTTCTGAGCAGGCACTGCCAACAGAGAAATGAAGAATTACATAATCATAATGGATTTTCACATAAAAAGATTCTTGATAGAATGAATTTTTGGAGTTAAACTTGTCTTTCTATAATACATACCTAAAGTATTAAAGGTGAAGGATAAAAGGGTATGAACTCTTAAACAGATATAGAAGTATTACTAGGTTATGTTTCTAGAACAGGAATACAATTATTATTGTCATAATTTTTTCCTTTGGCCTATCCTACCCCTGGCCTGATCTACTGTGTAAGATTTGCTTTGATAGGCTAGAGTGGGTAGGGAACAACAGATGGTCAACGAAATCCTTTTTCATCTGTACAGTTTTTCAAAGAGTGAAAATCCTTTTCTATTTTCAAGAATGTTATGCACAACCCTAGTATGGGGATGTCCTGGCAAAATATCTCGTCTAGCATGCTGATGAAAATATTTACAAAAAATAAAACCCAACTATACCAGTGTGCTCCGTACTGGGATTATAATGGTGTCAAAGTGAGATTCTGGCTTGTTCTCCCTGGCCTCCTTTCTACCAGCAAACAGACGGTGTTTTTCCAAGCTGTTAGCCCTGTGTTGCTGAGGTTCTGTGGAATGGGAGACCCAATCTATAAGCTCTGTGATGGTCAAGATATCATAGAATTCTTGGCACACAGATATGCAAGAGATATTTGTGGAACTGAACTATAAGTTTCCAGTCCAGATTTTATTCATTTATCTGTGAATAGCTAATACATATACTTGGTTCAAAATTTAAAAGGTGCCAAAAGAGAATGCTGTGAAAATTCTTCCTCATACCACTTTCCCTTTCCCTCAACTATCTAGTTCTTCTCTTCACAGGCAACCAGTGTTCCCAGTTACTTGTGTATCTGGAAGGTACCTTCTGAAATAAAAAAGTACATTCGAACTGATGCCCCAAAGAAAAGCATACCTTTCTCTCTGTTTTTTCCCTTTCAAGAGCAAAGTACAACTAAACGGGTCACTTTTTAACTCTGGGGGCCTTAAAGTCTAAGGAGGCCCCTGGGTTATAATATCAATGCCAATACCCATGAGTGACAAAGAGAGGAAGTTGTGTGTGTGTGTGTGTGTGTGTGTGTGTGTGTGTGAGTGTGAGGGGGATGATTTCAACTCTTGTCCAGAGTATAAAAATGTACTTTAAGGCAGAAGCTATGCATTAATTTTCCTACTTCGTAAAATATAGAAAAAAACAGCAGCTAATTATAGTAAGAGATGAAACTCACTTGACTTCCACAACATTAGCTGAACTCAACCTTTCCAAACTTTTTCATAATGTAGCAGGATACAGCACTTGCAAAGGTGGAAGGTTACAACCCCCCACCAGAGGTAATAGGTAACTGATTGGAGACAAGATCCTGCCTGAGCTTTGACTCCATTAGTCAACTATTTGTACAAAAAAACCAAGTGAATCCAGGTATCTGGACTCCATAGGCCAAGTATTGAACCTAGAATAGGAACTTGTCCCTTTGCTTGACGATCCTCCCTGTCTCTCATGGCAGGATGTCTAATTCCTACCTGTGTTCCTTTCTTGTCCTGTCTAATCCAATATATCCTTCCTTCACTGTGGTGCTGCAATCCCATTTCCCCATGAAGTCTACTCAGATGCCATGAGGTCCCTTATTTTATAAATAACACTCTCCGGGACAGCCAGCACCCACCCTCGCCCCTGCCCAGGACCTTTAAAGAAACAATACAATCTATATTCCAGTGTGTAGCAAAGAACAAGTAAGGAGACAAGGAGACTGCTCTTGACTAGAAAGGTGCGCTTCACAAGTGGTCCAGAATCTTCCCTGAGAGTTTTCCTCCTCCACGGTCTCCTAGAAATCCCACCTTGGCAGGCATCCTTGCTTCTAGCCCTAGGAATAAGGCAACTTTACAGAGTGCTTTAGAGTTAACAAAATGTTTTTATATATTCAATCTTATTTGATTCTCAAATCGGTCCCAAGGAGCGGTTTATCAAGCCATTGTACTGAAGAGAAAGGAAGACTCATTAAGACTTAACTCCTGTTCCAAAGTTCATGCTCTTTTTACCCTTTGGGTTCAGCAGTGGGCAAAAAAGCCCTTTTGTTTCTCTTAAGTATCTGAGATGCGCTGGTACTGCCAAAGGGAACTTGACTAAAAAGTAAGTTAATTAGCAAATACATAAGGAGGTAAGAATAGCATTCGGTGAATAAGTTAACAAAAAGGTAGATTGACTGAGGCTTGAATCTACATTCCGTATCTCTGCTCCCAGGACCGGGCCCTCAAGGGCATTCTTAACTTTCACGATTCCTCACATTCAAGAAGAGGGCAGGATCCAGAAGACATGAAATAATAATGATTAACATTAACTGAGCACTGACTGCGTGTGAAGGTGCCATTCTCAGTGCTTTGCATGTACTACCTCATTTATTCCTTTCAAGAACCCTGGAGGTACATGCGGGTATTACCTCCATTTCACAGGGAAAGGCAGAGAGAACTTGTGTAATTTGCCAAGGTCACGCAACTGTTAGCAAGTGGCAGAGCCAGGCATTCTGGCTCCAGGGCCTGCTCCCACCCCTGTGCTCTGCAACCCCAATAGACGGCATGGGGTTAGATGGGTATAGAATTTCCAGGACAGGACTGGAAACTTCATCTTTTATTATAAATTCAGAGAGCAGTTATTTAGCACTCTCTTTTTCCCTCCCTTTCTCACCTATTTATACTGCTTCTCTCCATTCCTCCTGTGTTGATCTTTTCTAAGTTCCTTCATGTCAGCGGCCACACCGCATGCATCTCTGCTCCTACCGAGAACCTGGAATGTACCCTCCAATATGGCGTCTGTCTCCTGAATGATTTTTCAGTCAGTAATTTACATTCATAATGGCAATCAGATTCTGATCCTACAGTCTAAGGAAGAACTTGTGGTAGACCACAGTGAAGAAGAGAATGGACTTCGTAGATTCTCAACAAGTAAGAGATACAGGCAAAAAGTAACATTTATTAGCATCCACTTTGTTCCAAGCACTAAACTGGGCACATTGCATGTGACACCTCATTGAGCTTTCACTAAAATTAGCTCTGTGAGCCAGGTATTATTTATAAATAGGGAACCAGATGCTGAGGGTTTGCAAACAGGTCTTTTAACTGAGGTGCTCTTTCCTCTCTATAAAGTCGGCTGGGAACCAAGGCAGGAGGGTCTCTCTCTCTCCTTTCACAGATCACAGCAAGGCCTTAGGCCATAATCCTGCCTCCTCTTCTACAGCCAGCTTCTGGGCTCTGAGACTGTCATAAAACTGCCATTCTAGCACCACACAAACACAAGGGGACACAGAACAAGACTGGATATTCTCAAGAGCCATTTTAGGATTGAGGAAGGATTTATTGGGGAAAGTGTAGAGTTCTTCCTTTTCCCACTGATGGACTTTCAATACCTGTCTATTTCAGGGACATGAAACTCATTGACGTCATTCCTGTTAGTCATGATGGGGAGGGCACATGGGCCTGGGAATTGTGTCCTGGTGCCAAGAAAGGGCAGGAGCAAGTGTGAGTGAGTTTTCTCAAGGTCCCCATTTCCTGCCTATCTGGAGTCTTAAAATAAGCCTATGCCTGGATGCTTGCTATGGCTTGGAACAGTGGCTAGGCAGGGAGATTTACTGCCTTGCTTTCTGTGTCCAGCTATTTTAAGTGTCACTTATGCTCTGGTGTCTTTTTATATTTATGGATGTGCACTCCAGTCAAGAGAACCGCTGTCCTCCATCTTGCGGCTTCCTCATAAATGCCCTTGGCAACACTGATTTAGTTTCATACTCTATGTGCTACAGAGCTTTCAGCAGTCCCTATGGGGTGTCTATTCTCACTTGGATTTTATTAAAAAAACCCACAAAAGTATATAAACATGTGCCATAAACAACCACAAAATGCTGACCTTTCTTAATAGCAGAGCATATTCTCTTTGTAGACAAAGTTTTAGGAAATCAAAAGCATTTTCCTTGTGACATAAAGCTTCCCCCTTCCAGTAGAAATGAGGAAACAGATGCCAATTCATGTCTCTTTGAAAAGACTCCATAAACTTCTTCTTCCTCTCCTGAAGTATGCTAGTCCCCTCATCACATTTCCCTGCCTTTCCTTGGTATCACTTTCCTTGTCACCTCCTGGGTGGGTCTCCACTGTGGAGTAATTTTTACCTAACCTTTGCCCATCACAGCTTGCTGTTCCCAAAACTATCTTTGGAGAGGAAGTAGTGATGATCTTAGTCTTCCAAATGGTCATGATGAACAATGGCTTCCCAACAGCTGGGGCCTAGGGTGCTGACTGTTACTGTGTGCATTTCCGTGTAGCTGGACTCAGGAAGTGCCTGACCCAGTCTGCACCAGAAGCATCAGGAAGTGTGCAGGGTGGGGTGAGGGTGGAGGTATGTGGAACAGATGACAAAGCTTCAAGCAGAATAGAAATGAGAGATGGAAATGACTCCAGAGGTCTTCTAAGCTAAGGCCAGCTACCTAGTCCTGTTGTAAATCACCTGAGAATATTTATGTAGTGGCTTCTCTCTCTAGGACCTAGAATCTAGCTGGGAGACAACACAGATGTGAAATATCTCCAATAATACAAGGTGGGGCTAGGCTAAATATCACATTAGTGACTTAGAAAAGGGGTTGTCAAACTACGGCAATGCCCAATCCAGTCCTGTTTCTGTAAATAAAGTTTTATTAGAACATAGCCATATTCATTCACTTATTCGTTAGTCTATGACTGCATTCACTCTACAACTGCAGAGCTGAATGGCTACAACAGAGACCTAATGGCCCATAGGGCCTAAAATATATCCTATCTGGCCCTTTACAGAAAACGTTTGCTCAACTCTGGTCTAGAGTAGGTGCTGTAGGAAGTCAGTGGAGAGTGGATCACTCCAGGCTGGGGCATTCCAAGAAGGCTTCACAGAAGGGTTGGTGTGTGCCTTGAAGACCTTTAGGATTTAGTTAGAGACAATGGGGCTGGGGAGGGAATTCCAGGCGAGGAAGGAGCACAGAGGGCTCAAGGCCATAGCAAGTACTAGGGAGAAGTTCGACTGAAATTAAGGGACTGAGTCAGGAATAGGATGGAAGGAAGGATGTACAGGTTAGGTCTGAATAGCAAAGAGCCTTGATTGAATGCCAGGATAAAATATTCTAAATGACAAAACGTAGTATTTCCAATACCAGCTTCTACATGGGTCGTAGGGTATGGGGAAGAGACTTAAAGTCCATTCAAGACCTGAGAATCAATTAAAAGTATTGATGCCTTGCCCCATCCCCAGAGATTGACTTAATTGGTCTCAGTTGGAATATATATTGTTAAACTTCCCAGGTGACTCCATTGTGCAATTGGGACATCTTACTAGATGAAGGAAATGGCCAGGCACGTGCCTGCAGAAGCTCAGGGCCAGGTAGACAGAGCAGGTGCCCGACACATGTGAGTCAAATTAAACCAGCAATATTGGCTTGTACTAGAGCCAGCCTGATAAGCCTCTGTTTTACTAGAGTCAGCTATATAACATTCAATCGGCCACATGGTTTCCAATAAAAGAAATCACTTCTGCCTGTCCTCGCCTAATCCTGGAAAAGCCCATGATGCTTAATGCAATATTGAGTCTGTTTATAAATTTGGGCATTTATAGATTTTTCTCTCACTGTTGTTTTAATTTGACCATTTACAAGGCCTGACACAGTTTGCCCTCTGCCTTGTTACCTCTCTGATCTTCTTGCGTCCCATGTACTCCCCTCCAGCACTCCAGTCTGGCCACACTGGCGTCTTTGTTGTTCCTGGAGCACACTAAGCACATCCTGCCTCAAGAACTCCACCCTGGCTCTTCCTGTGCCTGGGATGCTCCTCTATTCTCTCCCTGAAGATATGTGCAAGGCGCTCCATAGCTCACGTTCATGTCTTTGCTCAAGGACCGCTTTCTTGGTGAGCTCTCCCTGGCCTAATTTTAAATTGCAGCCTCCTTCCCACACAGGCACCACTCAATTCCTCTTATCCTGCTTTATTTTTCCCCATAGCACTTACCACCCTTATACTACTTCTATGTTTGTTTTCTATTTCCCCTAGGCCAATGTAAGTTCTATGAGAAGAGGGACTTTTGTCTGTTTGTTCTCTGTTGTCTTCAGTGGCACCTGGAACATCAAAGGAACTCAATAAGGATGTCTATTGTATCAGTGTTCAGAATACTTTGACTCATGCATCGAGACTGAGCTAGAGCAGTTCCTCTGTTAAATGCTCCCTGATTTCCCCTTTGCCAAAGAAAGAAATCCTCCCTCCTCTGTTCCCTTTGGCTTACTCTGCAACTCTATAGAGCTTTTCTCCCACCCATTGGCAACTTTTCTGTCTCTTCTACTACTTCTGAGCTCCTCAGAAACTGGGAGAGGGGCTCGGGACCCAGCATCTAGTAGAGGCTGAGCAGGTGTATGTCAAGGAAATGAGCCAGAATTTAGCAACAGAAGCTTTGGACTATTCTTCTCCTTGTAACTACACTTTCTGCAGCTGCACACCTGTGTAGTTCTCTATTTTATTCTAACATCTTGGCTTGAGTGGTCTGGGATGTGTCATCACCACATAGGAGTACATGAGAATTTCAGTGAGAAAAGCCTAAAAAATCTGACACCTTTGAGACTCCGTTGGTTCTAAGGATGGTGATTTCCTTCTCACACTAATCTATTTACCAAGTCCTGTCGACGTTACCCCCTGCACCTACACATCCCCGAGTTCCTCTGCTTCTTTTCATTTTTTCCACCTCTCCAGTCTAAGCCATGGTAATACACAGTGACTTGGAATTCTGTGACAACTTCCTAAACAGTGTACTGTATTTTGTCTCTTCCCCTAGAGATCATCTTCTACACAGCAGACAGAATAAGCTTTTAAAAACACAAGTCAGATGATGGCTCTCTCCTGCTTTTAAACAGTTCAAAGACTTTGTGTGGTACTTAGGGCAAAGTGCAAAAGTCTCACCCTGGCTTAGAGAGTGCTAGCACTTGGCTCCACTCTCCTCTGCAGCCTCATGTGAGGATACCCTCCTCAGTTCTAACTGTAAAGCTTCCTCAAAGGCTTTGTTTCCTTTCTCCTTAACCTCTCCATAACATTCCTCTGTCTGGAGTGTTCGTCCTCTCTCCTCACCTGGGTAACTTCTACCCAGTCTTCCAATCTCACTCTAACAGCCCTTCCTGAGAGAAACCTTGCCCACTCTGAGACCAGGGGAGCTGTCCTGTCACATGCCCCAGAGCACCCAGCTCGTCCCCTTGTCACCATGCTCTTACTTTCCCACCAGACTGTAAGTGCCACCACTAGAATCAAACTGTATAGGAGTAAGTGCATTGATCTGTTTGGTTTAATACTGTATCCTCAGTATCTAGAACAATACCTGGTTTACAGTAAATATGTGCTCAATAAATGCTCAATACATTTTTCTTAAATGAATGAATGAGGACTAGGTTTGTATTTATCTTATTTACTATGTATTCCTGGCTCTTAGTGCAGTGCTTGGTACACAGTAGGCACTCAGTAAGTATTTGCTGAATGAGTAAATGGACCCATCTTTGAGACATTGCCTTCTTAGGCCTGTATCAGGAATTTCAACTTGAATATTAATATTTATTTAATTGCTGTCTGATATACCCTCCTACTTTAAGGAGTTTACATGTGAACACAGTCTGTGAGCTCCACTTTTAGACTCCAGACCTGGGTCATGCATATTCAAGCCACAGTTCCCTCACCATTGTGATATATTATTTATAGAAGTGGCCCAGTCTTAATGTCAGCATCAGAGAAAGAAATAATTTTTTCACCTTTTAGCACGATATTTTGAATCAACAAGCGCCTCATGGCTCTTAGCAGGGACACCTGGAAGAGCAGCACATGCCAGCAGGGGTCTGTGATTCTCGGCAGAGAAACAAGCAGAGAAGAAAATGCTCAAGCTGCCTGTCTCAAGCGGGCAGAGCAACTCAGCCCAACTGCAGTGTGTGGGCCTCACCTCACTGCCGGCTTTGCGAGTGCTGGGGTGGGGGGGGGGCGGTGGGGGCTTGGAGAAGCAGAGCTGCTGCGCATACAGGCCCCGCATTGGACGGGCCTGCTGCCCAGGGGAGCGTGCGGGCGCTTTGAGCTGCCCTGCCTGTTGGCTGTGCCCTTGAGCCCCTGCTGGGGAGAAGGGCCAGGCACGAAGACTTCTTTCAGGGAAAGTCTTTACTCTGAAACCTCAGGTTTGAGTGATTACCTAAATCTCCCTCCTCTTGGTAAATCACAAGGCATGAGAAAAGACGTGGGCTGTCTGGCTCTCTGGGGCACTAGCACGACATGCGTCTCCAGCAGAGTTGTTGTGAGGAGTCCCTCTGACCGGGCACTGCAGCACGATCACTCACAAAGGAATGTGTGTCCCTAAAACCAGCAGGTGGGCCAAAGCCTACTTCCATATTGTGAAAGACACCTGACCAGGGTCTGGATCTAAAGAAGATATGCTGAAAAAAGGTGTTGAACTGCTTTTCTTAAGCCACACATAATTACATATTTTACTACTGTCAATTTTGACAGAAATCCAGGGCCTTATGAACAAAGGTTTTCTCCCTTTCATGACCTGAGGACAATCTCTACTCCTGTAGATTTTTTTGGTCTTTCAGAGTCTTTGACCTCTTAGAGAAAGCCTAACCTGGTGACAGATAAAGGACACAGTGATAACTGTGGAAAGAGTGTGATCCTAGGAAACACAGGATGTGTTGATCACCCCTGTAGACATCAGTATCCTTTCTAGTAAGAAGGTAGAGGGACTAGATCAGGGGTTGGCAAACATTTTCTGGAAAGGGCCAGATAGGAAATATTGCAGGGGCCATATGATCTCTGTCACACGTACTCAACTCTGCTGCTGTGGTGTGAAAGCAGCCACAGACAATATGTAGGTAAATGAATGGGTGTGGTGGTTACAATAAAACTGTATTTACAAAAATGAGTTTTTTTAATAAATATGCAGAGGATCCCCCTTGGGTATGCAGGAGAATGCAGCTCAGTGTCTGCATGGGAAGAACTACCTGAGGCAGGGAAAGAACCACTTGAAAGAATTAGGTGTACCAGTGCCCTGTGCACACACTGGGCAGGGAACAGAACCTGTTTCCACCAGCCAGACTGAAAACCTTATGATTTACAGGGCATTGGGTGGAATGTGGTATTAGGGTAAAGAGACAAACATATCAATGACATAGAATAGAGAATCTAGAAATATACCACAAATGTAAGGACAACCAATTTTCCACAAAGGTGCAAAGGCAATTCAGTGGAGAAAGAATAATCTTTTCAACAAATGATAGTTTGTTGGGTATCCATATGCATAAAAACAAACTTCAATACATATCTCACATCATATACAAAAACCGACTCAAACTAAACCATAGACCTAACTTAAAACCTAAAACTATAAAAATTCTAGAAGAAAATATGGGAAAAAATCTTTGACCTTGGAATAGCCAAAGATTTCTTGAATACAAAACCTAAAGAATAAGCCATCAAAGAGAAAAAATAATAAGTTGAACTTCATGAAGATCAAAATCTTCTACTCTTTGAAAAGCACTGTTAAGAAAATGAAAAGATAGCCACTGATTGGGGAAAAATATTTGGAAATCATATCTGATAAAACTTATATTTGAAATAAGAACCTCTCGAAATTCAACAATAAGTAAACAGAACAATTGAATTTAAAAAAACAGTGCCAAAAAATTGAACAGACATTTCACCAAAGAAAAAATCAGGATGCCAAACGAGCAAATAAAAAGATGCTCAACACTATTAGTTACTAGGGAAAATATAAATTAAAACCACAATGTGAAACCATAATACACGTAGTAGAACATCTAAAATTAAAAAGACCAACTATAGCAAGTTTTGGTGAGTGGAGAACTTAGAACTTTCATACACTGCTGGTGGGAATGTAAGATAGTACAACCACTTTGGAAAACAGTTTGGCTGTTTCCTAAAATGTTAAACATACACCTAGTATATGATCCGTCTGTTTCACTGCTAGGTGTTTAATTGAGAGAAATGAAAGCATGTGTCCAAAGACTAATGTACATACATCTTTGTAGCAGCTTTATTTGTAATAACTAGAAACTGAAAATGACCATTCTGCCTCTCAACAGGTGGAAGATTAAATAAATTATAGTATGACTACACAATGAAGTGCTAATCAACAATAAATAAATAGAATTGCACTATTGATAAATGTTACAATATGGATGAATCACAAAATTATTATTTTGAATGGAAAAGCCAAATCCCCTCAGAGTATGATTCCTTTTCTATAACAATCTAGAAAATGCAATTTAGTCTACACTAACCTAAATCAGATAAGTGGTTGCCTGAGGTGGGAGTAGTGGTAGTGGGGAGGTGGGGGAGGGAGGTGACTTTTGGAGATGATGAGTACGTTCATTGTGTTGGCTGTGGCGATGGTTTCACGGGTGTAGACATAATCAAAACTAAAAGCTTAGACTTTAAACATGTATTCTATATTGAATATCAACTATCAAATTGTCAAATATGTCAAACATTTATAAATATGTATTTATATCTTATAAATCAATAAAAAGATAAATATGTATTAAAAATGGCCAAAGGACCTGAACAGGCAATTCATACTATAAATGACTGATAAACATGTTAAAAATCCCAATTATTTAAAATCACATATTCAAAGGAATAAAAATGAAAATGTTTTCATACCATTTTTCATACCGTATTTTATAGTATTGCGTATTCACCAATTAAAATAGTAAATGTAAACATTCTTGGTCATACCTAGTATTGGTAACATTTTGGGGAACTGGGAACTCTCATACAATGCTAGTGGGCAAGTGAAATAGGTAAAACTTTGTTGGAGAGCAATTTGACAATACATAGCCAAAACCTAAGATATAAAAAGCTTTTGACACAATTCCACTTCTGGAAATTGATCCTAAGTAAACAGGAATGCACACAAGGATTTAGAAATAAGAATATTCATATCTATTTTTTAAATAATAGCAAAATATTGCAAAGAACCTATAAGAGCAACATTAGAGAATTGGTTGAATAAGATATAGTACCTTTTACCAATGTAGCCATTAAAAAGGAAAATGTAGAAGATTCTTTAGAAAGAATCTTTGGAAAGATGTTTATGTTATACCATTTTTTTTCTTTTTTTTTTTTTTGAGACAGAGTCTGGCTCTGTTGCCCTGGCTAGAGTGCCGTGGCGTCAGCCTAGCTCACAGCAACCTCAAACTCCTGGGCTCAAGCGATCCTTCTGCCTCAGCCTCCCAAGTAGCTGGGACTACAGGCATGCGCCACCATGCCTGGCTAATTTTTTCTCTCTCTCTCTATATTTTTAGTTATCCAGATAATTTCTTTCTATTTTTAGTAGAGACAGGGTCTCACTCTTGCTCAGGCTGGTCTTGAACTCCTGACCTTGAGCGATCCACCCGTCTCGGCCTTCCATATTATATATTATTAAGTGAAAATAGTTATAAGCAGTATATAGCATATATTTCATTTTAGATTAAAGATATGTATAATATGTATATTAATGTCTAGGAAAAAGGTTTTTGCACTGATTATCTCTGGGCTAGGTGATTACAGATAATTTTCATTTTCTTCTGTTTCCCTATGTTTAATTGTCCCACAATGAAGATGTATTGCCCTTATAATAAAACTCCAATAAAAGTTATTTTTCAAAAAGTATCAGTGCTAATGCCCTATAAATGATACTGTGAGAAATATTAGTCTTGGGCCTTAGTGGCCAAAAACAATATTTAACAGAAGTCTGCAAAAAGGTTTAGATGCCGCAGGGAGGCCTGAACTGCTGCTGCTCTATAAATGCAGCCCTGTGGTGTACTGTTTGGGCCTGGACCACCAAAAGTGGTGGCGTGGGCACTGGCCTTGCTCTCCAGAGGAGCTGGCGCAGTTTTGGCCTCCTTGCAAAAAGAATAGCTATAAACAAGGATAAAAAAATTAGCACTTGTCTTGCCTAAGACAATGGATCCAGTTAGGTTGGGTCCACCCTGCATGGCAGAGGCTCCACTGGGCATTTTCTATGTCTAGGCCATAAAGTCAGGAGTGTGGAACTCACTATTTCCAAGTTTTCATTTGACAGTTATGGAAACTAAGGCCCAGATGGGTCTCTGCATGTGTTGCTCAATCAACATTCCTTCTTGAGAGTTGTAGCAGTGACTTGAAGTGAAATCAATGCCACAGAATTTGATAATTAAAATAGCCATTTCTGGAATAGACTTGCCTACTGGGAAGCTCAACACTCAAGTCCTAATGAAGAAGAGTTAGCTCTGATACATGGCTTTAAAGCTCCAAATCTCCCTTCTCCCCTTCCTTCCATGAACACATGAGGATCAAGGTACACTAGTTGCTGTCCCTGTGCCCCAGAACCATGAAGTTCTCTGACTCTGTTACAGACAGCTGACCTCGTATGTGGAAGAAACACATACACTGGAATCTCACCATTGACTGGCTACAACAGGGCTGGTGAATGGCTTTCACCCTGCATATCAACTGCCACCAGGTTTGCTAGGAATGTTAAGATGAATTCCAAGGCAGTACCTGGCTCTGAGTGAAAACGAGTGTCATGATTGATTAGGGATGCCTTGGCTGTGGGAGGAGTGAATAACAGTATCTTTGCCACATATTTCCATCTTGGTCTAGAATATCTGTTACCTTCAAAATAGGGTCTCTTCATCACATCTCTCCCACCAACGATTATTCCTACTGAATGTCAGATTAATTTTTCTCAAACGTTGCTTGTACTATGTCAATCTCCTACTTAAAAACCCTCTAAAGGTCTGTTCCTATTCCCCGCATAGGAAATCTACTTCCTGAGTCTAATATTCAAGGCCCTCCACAATTTGATGCCACATGCTATTCTGATTTCTTAGCAACCCTACACGAAACCTCCTCTCTGGCCTCTCTGGCTTATATCCTGTACCCAGAGCACACACCATAGTCCAAAAGGGTCACATATAGGAGCCAGGGGTGGGAGCCTGTCCAGATGGGAGCAACTGGACTAATGGACCAGGATGAGCCCCTGGCTGGGGAAGCCCAGGATGGAGGGTGGGCATTAGAGTCGCTGGGGTGAGGGTCTGAGCCAAGTCCAACTGGACAAGCTCTGCCTGAGACTTTCAATTTTGAAGGCTTAGTTTCTCTTCCAGTTTAGCTGCCTGTCAATAGTCTTAAAGCAGTGCTGCTTTACAGCTGTTTCTGAACAGGCACCTGATATACATCTCACACATTTTCATCTCTGGGCTCACGGTATCTTCTTCCCCTTGAGTGCCCGTTTCTCCTCCTTTCTGTCTGTTTGAATCCCACCTACACTTCAGTGCTCAGCTCCCAAGCATCACAGTGAGGCTTGGGTCTGTCTCAAATAACCTACTTCTCAGAGTTCTGATACTTGACGTCATTCTCTAATTCATCTCCACAATTCCATGTGGATGTCTGCTGGTTCTGCAGTGCTGGCTTGACACTGACATTCACCGCTAGAGTCCGTTTCTCCCAGGCAGTCACATTCAGGGCTTTATGAACACTGACTCACTGTCTCATTCAGATGGAGCAGTCTGGATGTGGATTGGGATATTAAGGTGTCTCTTAACTGTTAGATTTAAATACCAGTCTAAGGTAACAAAGCATCATAAACTAGCAATGGAATGCAGCAGCATAAAGCACAGTAAATTCTTATTGCCCATGGCTAAAATGAAACAAAATATTATTCCAGAATAAGGGAGAAAGAAAGTAAAGCTATCACGGAAAAATATGAGCAGGTTAACGTTTTCAGCATGCTGACCGGTACCTGAGTGACCCAAAATAGTTATTGAACTTAAAAAGAAATAATTGTTACTCACCCTGCTAGTGATTGGGCTATGATTAACAGTAATGAGAATTTCTCATAGTGATGAATCAAAAATAAAGCAGCTCACACTGCATACATTTAATTTGGAATAAGTTTATCATTTTTAAGCCAAAGAAAATGTGCAATGTGAAACTTGTATGAATTCTCATCAACATGATGTGCAAAATCTCAATGCTAAGCTTGTATAAGTTATGGGGAATAGAATACCACTATTTGTTACTTTATCTGTGTCTTATTAGTATTTATACCCTGATCAAAAATAGAGAAATCATAAGCTTTTTCCATATGCCGATAAGCTATGAAGATTCTTTGCTAGTTTCAGACAGTAATGAAAAGGAAGGTAATGCTTCTGTGCTCTATACTATAGATATCAGGCCCTGTGGCCAAGTTGATAAGTCATCACCAACATGACTGGGACTCCATTCACCTCCTGCTCTTGCTAGTTGGTGGGGAGAAGAGTAGAGAAACCTTAAACTTTGAGCCAAGGGAATAATTCTAGCTACCATTATCAACATTTGGGTCACACAGAGTTAGCATGAAGATTTCCCCTACTTGGTAGGTCTTGTTTTTTTTTTTTTTAAAGAGGAATTTTAGGTCCTAGTTTCACAGCATAATTAAGAGGAAGCTATAGAGATTTCTCATATACTCCTTACTCCTGCACATGCACAGGCTTGTTTTGTTCTGGTGTGAGGGCCCCAGGGCTTGGATGTCCTGTACAACCCCCTCTTCCAGAGGGCAGTAGATATGTGGGTAATAAGTTGATGAAGGTTCCCAGTTATAGATGCCAGGGAGGTTGTAGCGGGTGAAATTATTTAAACATTTGTCTTGAGGAATCTGTCTGGGTTGGTTTTAGGCTCTACCTATAGAAGGTTGGCCTAAATGGCATTGTCTTGCTTTTGGAAGGTGTTGATATTGCAACTCTCTCCTTGCAAGTTGATTTTGGCTCTAGTTTAGGTGGGAGGAGATCATGGGAGAGTACCAGGGAATGGTCAGCAAGGCGTGAGGAGATATAGGGGCTGTTCTTTATTGCTATGTCTCTCTCAAAGTTTCATGAGTCAATCTGATTGAGAGGATCTGGACTGTACCATCAGCCCAAGAGGATTTAGAAAGGGGCCATAGATTGCAATCTAGACAAGCTATCGAGTCCAGACTAAGTACTGCACTCACCTCACATGGAAAGTCAGCCAAGTTTCCACTGGTGAATCTGGATTCTGTAGGCAATTTAGTGATTTCCTGTTGGCCACCCCCCCGCTGCTGCCTCCCTCCCACCAGCAAGCAGTCACCCATCCATAAATCCTGTCCAGCCCTGGATTTCTGCCTAATGTTTCAGAGGGTTGGACTCACCAAGGAGAGCGGAATTCCCAGGATCCAGGACCAGCTGTGTTCCCAGAGGAGACGTCAGCACTGAAGGAAGGTTCGGTCCAGTGGCTGAGAGCAAGGCCCTGATGTCTTCCAACTGCATGGGGACGTGGGGGGGATCTGTGAGAAGGCAGATTGTGAATCAGGCAGGTTACAGCACATAGGCCGTGTTAGGGAAAGAGGAAGGGGAGGGTATGTGCGTGTGTGTGTGCGTGTGTATAGGACAGGCATTACTACTGTTGCCTTTTAAGATCATTTTTCCTATAGAGAAGGAGTACCTATGAAGGTGAGTCTGAATTTCAAACTTAATGAATTTCAAACTTGATGCCTAATAGTAAGATCAGTAATAAGAACCAGGCATATTAATTTCAGGAGTTCCTCAATTTATACCACAGCACCATTGGGTCCCTGTAAATTTATAGGTAAGTTAGACCATATCATCAGGAAATGTTTTTTAAAAGCCAACTTTAGCATTTACCGTATGCTAAGTTCTGTGCTAAATAGTTTTCGGTTCGTTTTCACTGAATGCTTATAACATCCTTTAGAGTGAGGCACTTTGTTACTGTCCCACAGAGAGAAAAACAGCACAGGAACTTCTTTCTTAAAAGGACTTTTTTTTTAATGAAGAAAAAGATCCAGTTGTGAAGTTGATAATTTGCTTTGTGGTATGGATTTTTATGCCCAAATAGGATCCATATAAAGCAGGACAGTAAGAGAAGGTTACTATGGGATGCTTTGTTATTCAAAATCTTATGAGGAGTTAGGGCTGAAGTCATCAGAGGTCATAGTTAACCAGTGCTAAAAGTGACAAAAATGGGAAATACAGTGGCTTGCTTATCATTTCCACTGGACAAATAAAGAGGCAAGCACCTACTGAACTTCGTGGTGGGATGAGCCAAGATTACCCTGAAAAGAAACAGAATCCCTTCGACCCTCTTCCTGTGGCTCCTGAAGCACCGTAATTCACACTTCCAAGGCACTTTTCTTCACAGCACTTGTTGGAGTGGAAGAAACAGCAGTAGTATTGCTTTTGTAATTGATGGTCCTTTCAACAGCATTTGGTGAGAGCCCTACTATGTGCTTGGCACCTTAATAGGCCTTTGTTAGGGATGGCAAGTAAGTAAGTCATGATGGTAACTGAGTCTACTTCAGAAATGTACCTTCAGGCTTTCTGCCTTTGACTGCCAAAGACCATTGAGTAGAGAAAACAATGATGAACTTGTGACCATGTATCTATACACACACAAAATATAACTTAAAAAAATCTCTCTTCACATGGTATAAGGAAAAACATCATGATGCCTGGGTTCAGGAATCCGCATTCATTTTATCATTCACCAACTTGGGCAAGTCACTTAATCCCTCTGAGCCTTAGTTTTCCCATCTGTAAAATGAGGTTCCTTTCCAAGATCTCTTTCTACCTCAGAATACCATAATTTTAGGGATTGACGGTGGCAGTTTACTCAAAACTAGTCTCTTTTCCTCTTCTCCTCCTTGATTATTTCCTCTTGAAACTCCAGAGGCCTTTTCTTATTTACTGAAACCAGAAGGGAAAGGCTATCTCCCATCTTCACAACAATCAGCTCTCCTTGGGCCAAATGTTGGTTCCTACTAATGTCCTTACAGCTTTTACAGTATTTTTCTTCTTCGGTGCCTGTCCATTTAATCATCCCATGGAAACTGTAAATTCTCCAGCTGTAGAGGTCACCTCTTATTTTTCTCCCAGAACTCTACCAGTTTGCAACTAACATGGGACTTTATGTGAGCAACATTAAGTAGCAACATTTAAACGGACATTCATCGAATAACAATGTGAATGAATGAAAGTCTCTTGACACTTCAAGTCCTCATTGCACAGGTTAAGTCATAGAACCTGACATGAAATCTCAGCTTTTTACATGAAATGGCCTCTTTAAAAATTAAGCCACATTCTTGCTAATTAAAAAAATGAGACATTACTTCTATGTTCATAAAGTACCTATCAAAAACTAACAAACTTTCATTATTAAGCCAAGACTTCTGATCAAGTAAAGCCCTAAACTTCAGAGTCTTAAGAGTGATTTTTTTTCCCCATTGAATTTGATTAAAATAAGGAAGATTTCACATTCTTCAAACACCATGTTCGTGGTCACACCGTGTGAGAGTTGGAATGCAGTACGAACAGGACCACAAAACATACACACTTCATTGGTGAAGCCACAGTGTTGGCCACACCTCTTAGACTTTCATCTCTGTTAGCAGAGGCAACAAGGCAGGGTGATTAGGGAGGAAAAGCACCATAACTCAGTGTGGGGCAATAGTCCCTGAGCTCCGGGCTCCGGACTAGCAGCTCAGCTGGATGAAACCCAACGCAAAACAAATGACATCTTTCTCTGAGCCAAGTTTTCTGTGGCTTCCTAAGATGGGTGGAGGTTTATGCAGCCACCAGTGAGATGAAAACCCATCTGGGCCTCTGAAATCTGAGTGGGCAGGGGCTAGAGAACCTATATGTTGGTGTATCTTCAACTCTGGGTATGAAAATAGAAGTATAAACTTTAATTATTTTTCCCTGGGGAAGCCCATGATGTATGTGTATGTGTGTGTGTGTGGCATGTAATTATTATTTCTCAAGTTTTTCCTTTTTTTCTCAGAATGACAGCTTTCTCTTGGTGAAAAAATGCTCTAATAATTGCTTTTTTTCTTTTTTGAGTAAGAGGAAAAAAAGCTTTTTTTTCCTTTTTCTTTTTATACTCCATCCCACCAACCCCCAGACTCTGTGGGGAAGAAGAGCACGGTGTCCCTAGTCCAGGGGCACAAAGGGTTCCAGCTTGCATCATGGCTGAGCCCAGCACTGGGCAATATCAGGTGGTAGATGGTGTCCCAGCAATTGTTATTTTTAAGTATCCTATTTTATTTCAGGAACCATGCTAGATTCTTTAATCAGAGGTTCTTATGTTTGAATGGTGTGTGTGGATACTAGAATATAAATTTCCTGGAATTATATGAAAAATTTTACATGTATGGATTTTCTAAAAGGGGAAATTCATAGTATTTAATCTGATTCTCAATGAAGTTCTTAACACAGAAGGAGTTAGGGCTAATTGCTCTACCTCTGTTACCTCTATTTGATCCCTGCTCCCTCCCTGCAACGTGGGCAGTCCTCGTTTCTCGGGTCTCCACGTAGAGACCAGCATCTAAGGCTGCCCACTGCCACACAGTTGGTAAGAGGTGCTAACTGAGGCTTTAAGCTCTAGTTTGTCTGGCCCCAAAGTCTGTGTTCTTTCTAGCAAAGGGGCCTAAACTGGGGAGAAGTGAAGGGAGACTGATTTTACCTTTTACATTCTTCACTGCATTAGGGGAAAAAGGAGGTGGAGGGTGGCTTAGCCAGGCAGCCTCGGCAGGGCCCGCCAGAGGCTGAGAGGTGTTTACCAAGGATCAGCAGCCGGGTGCTCTCTGTCAGCTCCCCGTGAAGGTTGGCCGCCCTGCAGGAGTACAGGCCCTGATCTGAGGACGACACGTTTGTGAGCAGCAAGGAGCCCTCGTGCAGGTGGTGAGGGGAGCCCAGTTTGCTTTTATTCCTGAACCAAGTGACTTCAGCTTCAGGCACACCTAGGAAGAAAAAAACAAACTCATCAGTCAAACATTCAGGTGAACCCAGAGGCACCTATGGCCTCTTGTCCAGCCTTCCCCGGGGCTGCTCTGCAGGAAGCATCTGCCTGGGCATCTTCTACCATCCTTTGGCCAAACTAAAGACTGCCTTGGACCTCTCAGTTGTCTTCAGGTCTTTTGCCTTTTACAAGGTACACTGATGAGGCAGGAAGAGGGAGGTGGCTGGTAAGGGGTACTGGCCAGGGTGGAAGGAAAGTACCTAAATTCTTGGAGAAAACATATTATAAAAACATGAGAACCAAATGTATACATCCATGACCATGAAGGATCTACAGCTGCATACAACAAATATTAAGTAAGAAAAATCAGACACAAGAGTACGTGCTGTATGATCTTATTTCTGTAAGTGAAAAACAAAAAACTGGTAACATTCATCTGTGTTGTCAGTGGTCAGGGTGATGGTTCCCCTGAGACGGTGGGATAAATGGGGAGGGGCTGTCACTGAGAAAGGGGACAAGGGGCTTGGCCTATAGTAATGCTGTTTCTTGACCTGGGGCTGATTGGTGGGTGGGAGTGTTCGCTTGGTCCTTTATGATATGTGCACTTTTCTGTATAGATATATTTCAACAAAGTTAAAAGCTACAAGGCATTAAAATGTATGTATAAATGAAACAAGTACAAGCTGCTATATCCTTTCTAGAGTTGATACTCTATGTAGAAAACATGCTTATATTTTTTGGAAGCCTATATGTCTTCCCAGAACAAGAGAACATGAAACAGTGGTATCAGTGGCACCACAGAGAAAGGATAAAAGGAAAGTATTCCGTCCTTCCCACAACGCAAGTTCACTGTGAAGAGAGAGCCGTGTGCTGGCTTGGGATGGGTGCCGTCTTTGGAAGTCGGGCTCTGTACTCTAGGGACAGCGTGAATTCCTTGGGAAGTTTCCTTGTGGCTGATGTGCTGGTAAGCTGGCCCTGGGAGTTTAGGACAAGCCTTCCCAGATGGTCTTCCAGAGATCTCCATAGACCAGGCTGTGAGTGTGTTGGGAAACTAAAAGTCTGACTCACAGGTCTCCAGGGAGCTGAAAGCCCCATCCCTTATACCCCTCAATCTGCCTACCCAGTTCACAAAATTCACACATAGAACTTTCTGGCACATATCCAGGCACATTTAGAATGTCAAATCCTGGTAAATGGGGTCAAAGCCAAGAATGGCCAAAGAGCCAGATCTTCAGTGCAGTGCTTTCCCTGAGTTGGGGCTGAATTTTGCCCTTGGGGCAAGGGCAGATTACCCTTAATGGCCAGCTTAGTGTTGAAGATACAGAGTCTTCAAGGAGCTACCTGCGTATCTGTTACTTGTCCTTTAACACTGGCTGGAGAAAGAGAGGCTGGGCTACTGAGAGCAGACGCAGACTTGTCACATCAGAGACAGGCTTACACTAACTTGGCTCCAATCACATGACACCCGATGCTCAAGTGCATGGGGGTGGGGGGGGTGGGCAGGTAGGCCTCATCTGTAAATCTACCTGGAGAAAAGATACAGGTGAGGGGCAGAAAGGCTGATTTTTCATTGTAGCACCACTAGGGAGAACAAGAGCATCATGACGCCTGCCAGTGCCAGCTTGGACTTTGGACCCTGAGCTTAGTTCTTCCATTAAAAAAAAAAAAAAAGAAAAAGAAAAACCCCACAGCATTCATGAGAAAGTCTCTGAAAAGTAAGTTGAAGAAAAACACTCCCAGTCATTTGTCTCCTGAAAGCACAAGGAAAAATGAGGTCTTCCAAACCATTTTCTACAAGTATTCATTTTCTTTCCCTTGCAGGGCTTCTTCCTTTGAGGAGAACTGTGTGCAGCAAGCTCTGGGACTGGCAGAGAGAAAATGAGAGGACAAAGTGGGTGGGGAGGGGTCAGGGTAGGGGCAGGGAGAGAATCAGGGATGGAGAGAGGCCTGGGAGTGGGTTCTCACGTCCCCAGGAATTGGTTGCGAGCTTCTTTCCTTTCCTTTATCACTCTTTGCCTCTTGCCTCCCTAAAATCGTGCTTGTTTGAGAGGACAGGACTGGGTGTGGACCAAAAGGGCTGGATTCCTCTGGTGAGAGTGGGGGTGGTGGTGCTCATTCATGGGAGAAATGGAAATGTTCAGGATAGCAAAGGCTGGAGGAAGTAACTTCCAGTCTCTGTAAATCTGGAACCAGCAGTCCCAAGGGAAGAAAAATTAGGTGGGAATCATTCTTTAATCTATTTATGAGCAAATCTCTCTCAGACTCACTCCAGCATAGACCTGCATCATGAGTTTGCTGATGGAGGTACTGTTGTTGCTGGTGCCACATTTTGGGGACTTCCTGCCTTGGACTATGGGCCTTAGGCAGAGAATGACATGAAGAAGGTGCTTTGGAACAAAGCAGTTCTTCCATGACTGGCTCTGACATTACAAAGGTAGAATAAGGAAAGAGGAAAAATAATTGAGGTGTCCTAGGGCTCTTTTTCTTTTTCCTTCAAGAGATGACAATGATGCTTTGGAAAACTTCACCTGCCTTTGAACAGTCCAGAGTCCCTGGAAAAGGTACCAGACACACACGCCTACTACTGACATTCAGAGTACCTCAGCGTTGGGAGTACACCGAGCCACGCAAAAACATCCTGAACGTGTTAGAGGGAGGAATAACATTGAACATTTTCTATGAGCCAGACATTCTATAAACATAATTATTTTTCACAATGATCGTATGAAGCAGGTACTGTTATTAACTCCATTTTATGGATGAGAAAAGTGGGGCTCAAAGAGATTAAGAAATCTGCCTAAAATTACATTAGTGTGGATGTCTGAATGGCTACTGGGGACCGGGGGACAGAGTCCCCTATTCCTCCAATTCCCTACCCTACGGCCAATCAGTCGCCCACAATGGCAGGGTGGGGACTTAACTGAGTGACGTTTGATGCCAAGGTCCCTCTTCCTAACAAGCGTACACCGCTGCCTGCCATTACTCCAGACTGCTGCATTATTATTTCTAAACCGTCAAATCTTAAATCCTTTCTGCTTTCAGAATGAAAGTTTCTGTTGCAGTTGGTAACACCGAGGTTGCTGTCAGGGGGGGGGTTTCCAGAATCCACATGAGCTGGCTTTGTTAGCTCTCTCTGGTTGTCGAGAAGTTGGCCAGGCTGTGGGAAATTATCTTTTTCTAGCCTGCTGTGATATGACAGCATATGCCACAGGAGGAAATATCTAGAAAAGGACAGCAAATACACTCTACCATAGAACAAAGTCCAAAGCTCTGTTGCTGTTAACCCCTGACTCAGCTAGCTCCACACTCTGGATTCTCTGGTATTATTTGTATCTTAAAAAGGGAAAGGGAAAGAACCCGTATTTGCTTTCTGTCCTCGTGGCATATCTTATCAGCAACACAATGCTCGCTCTGTTGCCTGAAAGGATCAATAAATGAGTGTAGTCATAATGGGTTGTAACTTGATATGATTATAAGAATTAATGCCTTTGATCTCTACTCAGCTGCCAGGCAGGGTGATCCTATAATATCCTTTTTTTAAAAATTTCAGATATGATAGTCTTGTGAACTGAACCCCTTTTTATATTTGGAAGGCCGCTTGCACCGTGCCAGCTTGTCAACATCCAGAGGTAGGGTGTCTGCTCCAATGCGTGCCTTTACATGATAAATTCTAGAAGCTTCTTAGGTGAAGTGGGAGTGGGATGGCTTGGTGAAAGAAGAGAGAAAGGATACAGGAACTCAAATGTCAGCCTTGTCAATTATTCTAAAGAACCATGCAGTCTGGAAAGGAGGTTCTCAGCCTTCTACGTTTCTCCACTCTCACTGTGGCCGACAGTGATAAATGTTCACGAAATCTGTTTCCTTCCTTTCCCCGAGTTCCCAGTGAGGCTACATTCCCCAGCATCCCTTGCAGTTGTGTGTGGCCATGTGACTAAGGGAATGTGAAAAGTATTCCAGATGTGCCCCTTAAAAGCCTTCCCAACCATCCTTCACGCTTTGTTTTCTCCCCTCTTTTGGTTGACAGAATAGAGATACCCCCCAGGGAGATCTAGGAAGGTAGGTGTTCAAGGTAACAGAGCCACCAGCATCCTGTAGCCCTAAATGACAGTGTGGAGGTGGCTCCTCTCCAGCTGACCAGAAGCACTCTTTGGACTGTTAGGTAAGCAATAATAAACTTCTACTATGTTTGAGCCATTATTCATTTGGGAGTCTACCTGACACCAGAGTCTAACCTATCCTAATAACATACCACCCATCACTGGCTCCTGAGCTCTTTATTTCTGCATCACCAAGTCCTGCCAATTTTATTTCCTAAGTAAGTCCTTCAACAGCTTCCCCTTGCTCCTAGGATAAAAACCTAAACAGTATCATCGTCTATGAGAGCAGGTGAGATCTAGCCCCTGGCTACCCCCTCTTCCCCGCCCTATATGCCGCTTTCTTCTCTGCTCTGTATACTACGGCCACACCAGCCACCGTCACTTCCTTAAACACGGTGTGCTCTTTCTGCCTCAGGCCCTTCGCACATCCTGTTCCCAGTTACTGAAACACTCCTTTCTCCCTGATCCTTTGTCTCCTACTCAGGTTTCTGAACTCTTCTCAAATAGAGAACAAGTATGGGAGTGGTACAGTGGATTGGATCACTTTTCAAGAAAAAGCCCCATTATATTCATTGCTTAGTGCTTTTTATGTTTAAGGGCTGAGAAGAATTTGTAAGGCTGCATTTTATAAGCTGAAAGCACATGTGCGCAAAAAGTTGTTTAACGAAAAACTGCTAACAACTCAAATATGTGAGGACATAAGTCAGTCTAGGTAAATTATGTAATATTCTTAAAATAGTCATTAAAATTATGCTTATGACACAGAAAAATGTTCATTTATTGAGTGAAAAGGAAGCAGGATAAAATAACGATTAAGGAAATATGCAAATATGTCAACTGTAGTTGGTTGCATTTGGAGAGTGGGACTTTGAACAAGTTTGTCTTTCCTTTTTGGCCTCTTTTTAAATTTTCTGTGTTTTCCAAAACTGCATACTCCAATATTTTATAATAAGAACAACTGTACCTACATATTATAATTATGCATTTCATAACTTTTTTCCTTTTCCCCAGACTATGAGCTTTCTGAAAGTAATGTAATATCTTACTCATCTATGTATCCTTGTATCAGGAGTCATCTGATCTATCCTGGATTAGATATTCAATAAAAACTGCCAAATGAATAACACAAATGAATTTAATATGAAATCTTTCTTTCAGGAGACCCTTATAAAAGGAGTCCCACTTCTCTGCTCATTACCAGGGCCTGGGTTGCTAGTCCTCAAGCTAGGGTATTGCAAGCCACTGGCAATGTTACTGGGGCTTAGAGAATTCTACCCAACCAGTCCTGAGGTCACTAAGCCACCTGGCTAGAGAGGGGGTAGAGATGACCGAGAGTAGAGGAAGAGCCGTAAGAGCTACTCATAGCAGCAAAGCAAAAGCAGTTCCTCTGCCACTTGGCATTTATCACCATCAGTATTTTCACTGGAGACTCAGCTCGATTTCTTTGTCCAGCAAACTATGTAGTCAAAAGCAGGTTGTTTCCCACCCATTTTGAATAAATACCTTGTTTAACAAAAGGCATAATGACAGAGACACAAAGATTTATTTTAGTTAACTGGAATTAACATAAATGATTTTATGGGTAAAGACAAAAACAAAGACTACAAAGTCACAGCCAGGCAAAAGCTGGATATAGCCACGATGGGTCTCACTATAAGGTGACCAAGTGAGCTGCCGGATGAGGGATGTGCAGGAGCAGGGCCCCAGGTGGCACGAAGAGTGGGCCAAGCTCATTTTAATGTCCTAGGCTCCCTGCAGTAAATGCCGTCCCACCTGGATTCCAGTTCCCTCAGTCTCCTTCAAATGCCCAATTCCTTGTTTTGCTGCCCTTTCCTCCCCTTTTCTTTACTCTTACCAATCCCAACTCTCAAGAAGAGACACTGCATGGTCCATCACAGCCCCAGGCAGTGTTTCATCCCCGAGGCATGTGTTCCTCGTGATCAGGTGGGGAGTGACTGTTCTGAAAGGGCCCAACTGGCACCATTAATCCCTGCATGGGGGCAGCTCATTCACGGAGATACCTATGAGGTCTTATTCCCTATCTAGGAGAACAGGGCCGAAAGGGATTTGGTTCCAGAAGGTTTCACTGATGAGGCTGGAGGGAAAGCATTACAAAGGCCAGGGGAAGCCACAAAGGAGAAGCTAATGCACAAAGATAGATTTATGTTTCAGATACCCTGAAGCTATTGGAACATTTCAGATAAAACCTGATCTGGCTGTTACTTAGAAACAATAAGCCCTAGATTTAGATATTCTTATTACTCTAAAATGGGTTTTCCGGACTTATAAATAACAAGTAGAGGTAAACCTTCAGATGATGAGGCTGAGGTCTAAGCTGGAGAAACCCCCAGAGCAGAGGCATCACTGTCTGTCCACTCTGCAGACAGGACATAACCGGGGAGCCTGGAGTTGGGTTTAGGGGTAGACACGCCTCTGTAGGGCGTATCTCATGAGGACAGTGATCAGGAGACTGTAGCTGCCCAGTGGCATAAGAGCCATTCATTTCTTCTTTCCACTGTGGGAGTGAAAACCCTAGGCTTCACATCAGAAATGAGTAATCCACAGGAAGGGATAAATAGTAGCTGGCTTTGTTCTGCTCTGTGTTGGTGTTTTTTGTTCTTTAACTGAAGGTCAATACCTTTATAAAGAACATCTTACCACTCCCTATTGTCTACTCCTCCTCACTTCCCTGTGCCTTCCTCATGTCTGAGTTTGTAAGTCCTACCCAAGAGCGATACCTATGTCACAACTCCTAATCCCATTGGCTATCTTCTCTAGTGACTCCCGCCCATTTCTGATTTGGGTAACCCCAGGCTCCTGTTGGTCTTACCTCTGCCTTCTCCCTCATGTTCATCTCCTCCTTACCTTTCCACCACCACTGCCCTGAGTTCAGGCCCCGTTATCTCTCCTCTAAACTACTATGATGGCTTCTTTTTTAAAATGGATACATAATAGATGTACATATTTTCAGGATACATGTGATAATTTGATATAATCATATAATGTCCAAAGATTAAATCAGGGTAATTGGGATATACAGCACTTTAAATATTTATCTTTTATTTATGCTAGGAATATTTGATTTATTCTCTTCTAGCTATTTTGAAATGTACAATAGGTTAATGTTAACCGTAGTTGCCCTACTGATCCTATCTCACATTAGGTCTTATTTTTTTATCTAACTGTATATTTGCACCCACTTACCAACCTCTCTTCATCTGTCCCTGTGATGGCTTCTTAACTGGCCTCTCTGTCCCAGTATTTCTCTTCTTTTATCCGATTTACATACTGCTGGTGGCTCACTCTTATGGAGTCCTGACTCCTTAATATCACTCTATGCCTTTGTCCACACTCCTTGACCAGGCATTCAAAGTCTCCTACGGTCCAGTCACTACTCGGCTTACTGACACTGAAGCCCTTCACACCACTTCTGCACTCTGGCCTCACTAGACCACATCTCACACTGTTCCCTCTACAGCCTTTCCTGTTCCCATGAGTTTTCTCACATGCCTTTGTCCACTTGAAACTCCTTTTCCCCATGTTTGCATGTTCATATTCTATCAGTATGGAAGGCCAAGATTTAAAAACACACCTATTTTACTGCCTCTGTCCCAGAAAGAATTAATCTTTCCTCTAAATTTCTGTAGCACTTTGTACTTTCAGGGTGATTGAAACTCATGTTTTAGCTTTCCTACTAGCACTGCATCCCTAAGAGCAGCATCCGTGTCTAACTTACCTTTGTATCCCCAATATTTAAACACACAAATACAGGAATGAATTTCTCACCTGCAACTTGGCAGTTAATTGTCACATTCACTCCCTGCACTGTTTTGATGATGCTTCCGATGTCAACAGTGACTGTAGGCTTCTCCGTGTTGAGCACAGTCATTCGTGATGTTTTCACTAGGGGCTTTCCTGAAGATGAAAAAGAATTTGAGATGTTACCGGATGATGACCGTGGAGTTGGGGCATTCCCTTGAAACATGGGATAAACATCAATGAACAGGTGGGCTGCCCAGACTTTTCCCACCATATTTTCCCTTGAAAGAACTGTAACTGCATGGTATGCAGCCATCCCTCCACCTGCCTACCTATCCTAGTGTTGTCAGAAAAAGAACAAGAGTTGAAGAGTCTGAAGATAGACTATACAAGTTAGCATGATTTATGCATTTTAATCATTAAATTAACAAATTACCCTATACATTATATTTTTATGGGCTTATTTTTTAAAAATTAAATTTTTGAGATAATTGTAGATTCACATGCAGTTACAAGAAGTAATATAGAGCAATCCTCTATGCCCTTCCCTTTCTTACATCTTACAGAGCTAGAGTACAGTGTCATGGCCTCAATATTGACATTGGTAAGGTTAAGCTATGAACATTTCCATCACCACAAGGACCCCTCATGTTGTTCCCAAATCCTCCTTAACCTTTTGGCAACCATTAATATGGTCTCTATTTCTATAATTTTGTCATTTTAAGAATGTTATGTAAACGGAATCACATAGTATATCAACTCTTGTGACTGGCTTTTTCTTCCACTCAGAATAATTCTCTAGAGATTCTTCCAAGTCTCACATAGCATCACGGTTGCATGATGTATCAATAGTTTGCTCCTTTTTACTGCTTAGTAGTGTTTCATGGTATGGAAGTCTTAATACCATAGTTTGTTTAGTCACTCACCTGTTGAAGGACATCTGGGCTGTTTCCAGATTTTGAATATTACAGACAAAGCTGTCATAAACATTCTGGTCTTGGTTTCTAGATGAAGACAAGTCTTAATTTCTCTGGGATAAATGCCCAGGAGTGCAATTCCTAGGTCATATGGTAGTTGCATGTTTAGATTTTTAGAAACCACCTAACTGTTTTCCAGAATGACACTTTACTTTCCCTTCCGCAATGTATCAGTGACCCAGTTTCTCTGCTTCCTTGCATTTGGTGTTGTCACTAGTTTTTATTTTAGCCATTCTGATAGGTGTGTAGTGATGTCTCATTGTGGTCTTAATTTGCATTTTCCTAATGGATAATTATGTTGATGATCTTTTATGTGATTTGCCATATGTATATCCTCTGGTGAAATGTCTATTCATGTCATTTGAGCATTTTCTAATTAGATTTTTTTTTTGGCTATTGAGAGTTGAGTTCCTTACATATTCCAGATATTAATCCCTTGTCAGATGCATAGCTTGTCAATATTTTCTCTCCTGCTATAGGCTGTCTTTTCACTCTTTGATTGTTCCCGTTGCTGTGCAGGAGCTTTTTAGTTTGATGTAATCCCCAAAGCCAGACAAGAACACCCCAAAAGAGAAAACTATGGCCAATGTTCCTGAGGAACATAGATGTAAAAATCTTCAATAAAATATTAGCAGACTGAATGCGATAGTACGTTAAAAAGATCATTCACCATTATCAAATGAGATTCATCCCAGGATGGAAGGATGGTTCAACATACACAAATCAATAAACATGATACATCAGAATTAACAGAACGAAGGACAAAAACCATATGATCATTTCAATAGATGCAGAAAAAGCATTTGACAAAATTCAACATCCCTTCATGATAAAAACTTTCAACAAAGTAGGTATAGAAAAACGTACCTCAACACAATAAAGGCCATATATGATAAACCCATAGCTAATATCACATGAACAGAGAAAAGCTAAAAGCTTTTCCTCTAAGATGTGGAACAAGACAAAGATATCCACTTTTGCCACTTTTATTCAACATATAATAGTACTGGAAGTCCTAGCCAGAGCAATTATGCAAGAGAAAGAAATAAAAGGCATCCAAATTGGAAAAGAAGAAGTTAAATTGTACCTCTGTGCAGGTGACATGATCTCATATATAGTAAAACTTAACGATTCCACTAAGAAACTGTTAGAACTAATAAACAAATTCAATAGAGGTACAGGATTCAAAATCAACATACAAATATCAGTAGTGCTTTTATATACTAATAGTGAACTATCTGGAAAAAAAAAATCAAGAAAACAATCTCATTTACAGTAGCTACAAAAAAAAAAACCTTAGGAATACATTTAACCAAGGAGATGAAAGATCTCTACACTAAAAACTATAAAACACTGATGAAAGAAATTGAAGAGGACACAAATAAAAGATATCTCATGCTCATGGATTAGAAGAAATTGTTAAAATATTCATACTATACAAAGCTATCTACAGATTCAGTGTAATTCCTATCGAATTACCAATGACATCTTTCACAGAGATAAAAAAAATCTTAAAATTTGTATGGCCCTGGATAGCCAAAGAAATCTTGAGCATAAAGTACAAAGTTGGAGGCATCACACTAACTTAAAAATATACTACACAGCAAAATACGATGGTACTGGCATAAAACATAAGCCAATGGATCAGAATAGAGAAGGCAAAAATAAATCTACATATTCACAGCAGAAGAACAAAGCAGACTCCTATCTCTTACCACATACAAAAATCAACTCAAAATGTATTAAAGACTTAAATGTAAAACCCAAAATGATAAAACTATTGGAAGAAAATATAGGGAATATGCTTCATGATGTTGGTCTGGGCAAGAATTTCTTGGATAAGTCCCCAAAAGCACAGGCAACAAAAAGCAAAGATAGAATCATGCTTTTGATATAAAGTTTAATTATTATGAACCTGGATCTAGATCCTGAATATTTTTTTTTTCTGAAAGTTTTATATTTTATGTTTTGCATTTAAATCTGTGATACATTCTGAGTTACTTTTGTATTAGGTGTAAGACTTTGGTTAAAATCCATTTTTTTTTTGCCTGTGCATGTACAATTGCTCCATCATCATTTATTGAACAGGCTTTCTTTCTACAATGAATTGCTTTTGCACCTTTGTCAAAATCCACTGGGCATATTTGTGTGGACCTATTTCTGGGTTCTCTGCTCTACTGATCTATGTGTCTCTCTGTCAATAACACATAATCTTAATTACTGTAGCTATATAATTTTGAATTTGGGTAGGCTGATTTATTTTATACTAGTTCCTTTGCCTTTTAGTATATATTTTAGAATAATCTTCTCTATATGTATAAAATCTTATTAGGATTTTGATAAATTCCATTAAATCTTTATATTAGGGGAGAAGTGACATCTTTACTGTGTTGAGTCTTCCAATCCACAAACACTGTATGTTTATTTATCTTTGTTAACTTAGATCATCTTTAATTTATTTCATCAGAGTTTGTTGTCCTGTTATGTTTTGTTTAATTAACCTAAATAGTTTGGATGTCTTTTAAGGAATGGTAAATGATGTGATATTTCTAATTTCATTGTTCACTGCTGGTATATAGAAATATAGTTGCTTTTTGTAGAACCTGTGATCTTGCTAAACTTATCTGTTAGTTGTAGGACTTTTTATTTTTTGTAGGTTCCTTGGGATTTTCTACATAGACAATCATTCCATCTGCAAATAGGGACAAGTTGTATTTCTTCTATTCCAATCTGTATGCCTCTTATTTCCTTTTCTTACATTATTGTACTGGGTAGAACTTTTAGCACTATGTTGAATAAGGGTGGTAAATGTGGTTGTTTGGATGATGATGATTTTCAGTTGAAATCTGGACATTTTTGTATTGTTATGAGACTCTGGATCTTATTTAAACTTTGTTTTAGCTGACTTTTTCTGAAACCACTCAGGCATGGGAGCAGAGAGTAACACTACCTCGTTACTACCTGGTGGAGGCAGAAGTACAGGATCTCCACTTGGCCTCTTCTGTTACCCAGCTGGGGGCTCCTCATCACTGCTGGGCAGGGGTGGGAGTTCTGGCTCCCTGCATAGCCCCCACTGGCACTGCCATAGGAGGGGCCTCCTTACCGCTGGGAGGTGGCAAGAGTCGTCACTCTCCAGCGGGAAGGAGAAGCAGGGTGCTGCAAGGTGAAGGTGGAACTCCAGGCTCCCTGTGTGGTCTCCACATCACACCCTGGTGGGGATGAAAACCCTCATCTTCTCTGACATCACCTCCATGGGGATTTGGGGGCACTTCATTTTAGTCTGGCCAGGGGGAAAGTCTAGGCTCTCTACTCAGCCTTTGCAGGTGTGGGAAGTGGTGGATCCGGTGTTTCCTGTGGCTTCTGGCTAGAGTAGAGTAGAATTTTCTAAAAGTTTTCTGTCTTGCTATACTGCCCCTTTCCTGGTCCTGTTGCTGGAGAAAGCAGGCTTTTAGCTGGGGCTTTATTTCTTTCTTTATTTTTTCGTACCCATTGGCATTCCCCAGTAGCTGGCTTCTTCAGCTCCAAGTTTGGGATTTATGAGGCAAGAAGAAATCCTACAAATTCATAGTTGTGCTCTTCCTCAGTTTCCAAGGTTCCTAGCTAGTCTGCTTTCTTCGCTCCACTTTCAGTTCTTTTATGTGTGTTTTATATATAATGTACAGGTTTTTTAGTTTAGCAGGAAGAATAGGGAAAAATACAACAAGGCCATCTACACCGTCTTCTCAGAAGTGGAAGTTCTATATATGTTATGTTTTATAGGCCTTTATCAGCTGGGGATAAAATATAGCACTTCATGCACATGACCACAAAATGCAATGAAAAGATTCATTATATTGAGCACCTTGGGGAAATGAGGGTCCACATGAGATCATTTTCATATACCCAAAGCTTAATCTTTTATAAGTCAAATGGATTTAATTTTGTTTTAACCATTTCATAGGCAGGACGTTCTACAATGCAGTCACTCTTCTCTGCCTTCATTAACCGTGAGGAAAACGTTAATCCAGAAATGCCCTTTGGAGGTGTAGACCTATTTTCTGTTCTCTCCCATATCTATTTAGTCTTTATTCCTGCTTGCACTGTCCCACGGCCTCACAGTCCTCTCCTGTTTTATTTGCCTTCTAGGCCTAGGCAGTTAAGCTCATTAGAACTACCGTTTAAGGGCAGAAACTTGAATAAGGTTCTGAGGAGCTCACCTTTGTGTGTGTGCATCAGCTCTCCAAATGTATTCGGACTGTTTAGTGGCCTTCTCCCTTATTTCATCTGCCTTCCGTTCATTTGAGATTAGATATGACCTGATCTGAGGATGAGTGATTTAGTGTTGTAATGATGGGTGAGAATATTGATGCAGGGCAGCAGGAGCAGGAAGCAGCTGGAAGAGCACTCAACAAACACTGGCATACTTGCTTCACTTCCCTACTCGTAAGAAGCTACCCAGCTCTGACTCCAAATCTATCCCAAATCTCACCAGCAGTGTTGCTGCTATAATGCAATGTTACCATTGTCTCTGGCTGGACCGTTGCACGGTTTTACTGGCCTGCTTGCTTCCCCTCTCCCCCCACTGCCATCTCATCTTCTGACAGCCAGAGCAATCTTTCTAAAACATAAATTGGATCATACAGCTTTTCTGCTTATATTTTTCAGTGCAATCAGAACAAAATTTTAAGCACCTTTTCATGACCAACCATCCCCACACATGAAGGCCCAGCAGTCTCCATCTCCCACCTCCCTGCAATCACACTCCCTATTGGTCACTGTGCTCCAGCGCACTGGCCTACCTTTGCTCCAAAGCAAAGGCACCCTGGCTGCACCCTGTCCCTTACATTCTCTACCTACAGACTTCTGCATGGCTCTCTTCTTCTGGTCATCCAGGTCTCTGTGCAAATAACACCTCCTAGGGAGGCCTTTCCCAGCCGCCCATTAAAGCGTGCATCCCTTCACTCCCCTATCAGACATGTAGCTCATTGCCAATTTTATTTTTGTCATAAGCACTGAAACTACCAGAATTTATCTTATATATTTGTGTGTTCTCTACACCATCCCGCCCCTACTACACCTTACCATGTTATCTCCATAAAACTAGGGATCTTATCTTTCTTGTTTCCTTATTTATTCCTACTGCCTAATCCTGGCACATAGTAGGTCTTCAGTAAATATCTATTAAATGAAAATATGTATGTGTATGGTATGCTATGTGCATTATCTGAATTTTTTTTTAAGGACAACCCCAAGAGGCAGGTAGGTAAAATATTACTATCTCTTACATAGACAAGGAACTTAGGCTCACAAAAGCTCCAGGGTTTGCCCGAGGCCACAGAGATAGCAAGTAATAAGGCTGAACTGGACCCCAGATCTCTGACC
>CAUYSK010003290.1:0-23710 GCA_963575035.1 Avahi laniger
TTTTTTTTTTTGAGACAGAGTCTCCCTTTTGTTGCCCTGGCTAGAGTGAGTGCCATGGTGTCATCCTAGCTCACAGCAGCCTCAAACTCCTGGGCTCGAGCAATCCTTCTGCCTCAGCCTCCCGAGTAGCTGGGACTACAGGCGTGTGCCACCATGCCCGGCTAATTTTTTCTACATATTTTTAGTTGTCCGATTAATTTCTTTCTATTTTTAGTAGAGACAGGGTCTCGCTTTTGCTCAGGCTGGTCTCGAACTCCTGAGCTCAAACAATCCGCCCGCCTCAACCTCCCAGAGAGCTAGAATTACAGGCATGAGCCACCACGCCCGGCCTAGTTTTGTTTTAGTCTTGATTCTTGCCTTGCTCCTCCCTCTGTCTCGCTACCCATCTCAACTCTATAAGCCCCATTTTCATGTGCACTTAACTTCCTGTTCGGAGATACTTCCCAGTACTGGATTATTGAATAAATCTATAGTGAGCATTCAGGAGACAGTCCCAGCTGTTTATTCAGCGAACAGTAGTGCTCCCAGTGATGTACAAGGCTGGTACTAGTTGCTCAGGGCGTGGAAGAACAGACAGTGACTTGGAATATAACGAAGTTAAGCCAGAACCATTCCTGTTCTCAATTTTAGAGGAAGTGGGTCCACAATAATTTAATGCAACTATTTTGTGATTACTTATTTGGTGCAGCCATTTTGAAGCCAGGAACATTTTAATGCTGCCTCAAACACCATTAAGCTTTTGATGTTTTTACTTTTAAGTAATGTGCTAGACAGACATTTGTACCCCATCCCTGAGTGAGGGTTAAGCACCATGTGGCAATCAAACCATGTGAAACTAAGAGTCGTGAGCCACTCACACTTGTTCATCTCTGCAAGAACCATCGATCTTGGAGAATTTGTCCGTCACTTGGCTTGCATCTCATGCTCTCTAATTTCTCCTTTACAGTGACAGTGCCCATGCTCACTTACTTGTAATTAACAAATAGGTTTGGATGCTGGAGAATAGAATTTACTTTGTTTTCCGCTTTAAAAGGAGGGGGGAGGAGAAAATTTCTCTCTGTGAGACAGGCGTGGAAATAGCCAACCTTAAGTTTCAAGATTGGAATGTTATCGTCATTAGGGCTGATGTGCTTTTAAAATTCTACCTCAGCTTCATAGTTGATGGCAGAAAACTGTCACTGGAATGGGAATGGAGGGAGAGCTCAACGGAGGAGTTGCTCTTGAATTCTGTCCTCCATGGTTAGAGTGGTTAGAAAAGGATTTCTTAAGACTGAGATTGCCAATCAGTGCTCTTCCTCATTCTGTCCTCTCCGACTGCGCTGGCCTTCCTGCTGCTTCTCTGGGTCCCAAGCATATGCCATTAGGAGAGGCTTCCTGTGGCTCTGCCCAGGCTACCCTGTGCACAGTGGCCCAGCTGTGGGGTAGAGGAGGTCTGTTGGGGAGCCCATGCTCTACCGGCCATACTCTGAGCCCGAGCATGGGCTGTCTGCCCAGAAGAAGGGGTGCCTTTTCCTGACTCACTGGTGGGCTGGGAGTTGCTCTGGGACCCTTGCACTTTTGCGGTTTCTCGCTGCCTCCCTCTGCCTCTGATGCCTCCTCCAGAAAATTTTGCTGCCCGCCTCATCTAGAGGGACAGCCCCCTCACCCTGCTTCACCCTCTTTCTCCTCACTCTGCTTTATTTTCTTCGTGTTTTCACTATCTGACATTATGTAGTATATGGTGTAATATGTATTTATTCATTTCTTTCTCCCCTACTGAAGTAAGTACGTGCTCTGTAAGGGCAGAGGCTTTGCTTGCTGCTCTGTCTTAGCACCTATCAGAGTGCCTGGCACATGGTAGCCACTTAATAAACATTTGTGGAATGATTAAAAGAAACCCCCCACCCCAAGATTTTAATCCCAGAGTTAGGCTCAACTCAGAATATTTGTATTGACCCTGCTCAGGCAGAATTTTCTCTCATTAACTGACCTCCACAACCCAGAAATGATAAACCAAAAATAGAAAACAGAAAAGCTGTTGGCTGTGAACCTCAGTGACTAGGGCAGTGGTTTCTGCACTTCAAAATCAATCATTTGGGGACCTTAAAAACACAACAAAGAAATGATGCATGCCACATCCCCCAGCCCCACTCCTCTGAGGCTCTGGACTGCGGCATGTTTACTTGCTGGACTAGTAATTTGTCTGGAAGGAAGCATAAAACCTGGGCTATGATAGGAAAGAGTTACAGTGCTTTGATTTGAATTTTAAAGGTCAATTCTAACAAAGTAGTTTGTATCAAAGAGAATTCCTCAAATCTCTTCTATTAATAGCATCATTTAGCACCCCTGCAGCTCAGCAGAGTCTGTTTAGGATTCTGTCTCACCGTGTTTTCACCTTAACTGAAATAGAGACAAGCAGAAGTCAGCGCAGTTACAATGTCATACAGGTATAAAAAGTTTACATTCTTTGCCTGTGGCCTGAGTTTTTGGAAGTTAACAGATCTTTCCCTTGAAAGTCTGGTTTTTAAATTCTTGGAATTTTACAAAAAAGTGTCATAAGGGCTTTTAAGACTACTGCACACTAATTTTTAACCCACTAGCGAGAGTACAACTGAACATGCAGCTTTAGAGAGAAACTTGGGTTTACTCAGAGGCCTGTGTCTACTCCTGGCACAAACATTTGGGGTGGCCTGTCTCACAGGCACACGTAGCCCCAAGGCTGACTTTGGGAAGAACAAAGGGAGCAGCCGGGCCTCGGGGCTGCTGCCAGGTTTGTTGCAGGCCTTCTCCACATGCCCTCCTTTGAACCTGGCAGCTCCCGCAGGCGCCAAGTGACCTGACAGCCTGCCATGGAGCGTGCAGGCTAAAGAAAGAGTCCAGCCCAGTGCTGGCTGCAGAGACTCAGGAAGGAAGAGAGCTCTGGGAAATGTGGGTACATGAGAGGTGGAGGGAGATTTGAGTTCGGCATCAATAACTGATGGGTGGCAGCTGAACTTTAACAGCATCCAGCCTGATTGAAGTTGGATTTCATTTCACCTGGTGTGCCCGGTAAGAAACTTAGGACAGTATAGTTTTGTGTTTTCAAAAGAGGTAGTTATATATCTGTGTGTGATGACACAGGAAGGTCGTGCCTAGTGGTGTTTCTTGGGAAAAGAACAATTTATGCCTTACCGCCTGACCTTTTCAGGGGGATTTTATTCCAAATGTAGTTTCTTCTCATTTGCATTCTGCACGTTTTCTTTGGTGACAGAGCCTAGGATGATATTGTTTAGCTCTGAGTGCAAAAACTGCATCTGAATGTATTTCTTCCTTCCATCCCTTTCTGCAAATTCAGAGCTCTTTTAACCCTGTCCCAAGAGGATCTCTTTGCTGCTAATCCTGCACCCCTGGTGACTGACGGCCAGTAACATTTCTACCAGGACTTTCCCCACATTGTGGGGAGAGGCATTCATATTATAGAGCTTAAAATTGCCAGCTGAGAGCTGTCAAAGAATTCTCTTTCTGGATGTGTAGGAGTCCTGTGCTTGTTTCTCCATGTGCCAGCCGGGGAAAATTTGACTGTGGTGACCGCCTTTGGCCCTTTCTCCACTTCTCTGCTGTGAGTGAATGAATTGCCTAGAATTGTGCCATGTGGGGGCGTAGATGGGCCTATCTATCAGTGGTCTCTGGGGTGAAATGGGAAAGGCAGGCTTTGGGGGAGCCTTTTGCCTATTTCCAAGCCTTTTCTATTTCTTCCTACTGAGCAGCTCTTTAAGTCCAGCTCCCTCATTTTAAAAATGAGGAAACCAAAGCCTGGAAAAGTTAAGAGCCTTGTTCAAGGTCATACAGCTGGGTTTCTCTCTGAGGCTACATAGGGTGCACAGTGAGAGTTGGTTGAAAGAGCCTTGGCTTTTGAGTCAGATAGGCCTGGGTTTGAAGTCTGACTGTGTCATGTGCTAGCTGTGTGACCTTGGGCAAGTTGTTTAACTCTCTGATCTGCAAAGGGAAACTACAATGCTTTACCCCAAGGTTGTTGTGAAGGTTGATGTATAAAAAGTGTCAGACATAGTATAAGTATCAATAAACGATAGCCATTCCTATTATTCCTGTGTTCCCTTTACTCAAGGAACAACAAACCCAGCCACAATATTATGATATACTTGCTTAAGGTGGTATGACTCTCAAGGGCGTTTATCTTTTAATAGGCATCCCTGAAAATGAAAAGCCATTGAGATTTAAAGGGATGAACTTTAGTAGTAGGGTGGACATCAGGGTACAGTCCAGTTAACTGCAGCGGGAAGTGTTAAGTGTTGAGGGACAGCTCCACCTGAAGGTGCTAGGAAGAAGCCCCAGTGGGAGAACACAAAAGAGATACCTTTGTGGTGTTCCAGGTAAGCGGTGAGCCTTGGGTGGGGAGGGTGGCCATAGTTGGGAAATGCCATCTAGCTTGGCTGAAGGGACATGGAGCACAGCAACCAGAAACCCAGAGGAGCTGAGATGCATGCTTGGTCCGAATAGGTGACGTCAGGGAGGTTTTTTAGGAAGTGATGGGGCCTCAGAAGCTGGTCTCATAATCAGGACCTAGAGAAGCTAGAGCTGAGGACAGACGGACAAACCCCAACATGCAGGTAACTGCTTCTGCTCTTTCCTTTTAAGTCTGGCAATAATGGCTTTGGTATGTCAAAATGTCAATTGCCATTGATTCTTATTTGCATAAAAGTGTGTTTTTAAAAAAGTAATTTCTAGGGGGAAAAACTCACTAAACTCTAAGCCTTGGCAATGCTCTAAATTCTCTTCCAATCTTAATATACCTACAGATGTTTCATATAATTATAATCCATGTGTGAATTCTATCTTATGTTCTATTTTTAATATAGATATTTCCATGAAATAACATAGTACACATCCTGTTTATTTTTAATACCTCTATGATGTTTCACCCAGATCACATTATAGTTCTCCTTTGGAAGTATTTAGGATGCTAAGAATTTCCCAATTGCACTATTGTGAAAACAACTTTGGACATTCTTTTCTTTTAGGTTGTTTTCTTGACATAAACTCCCGAAAACAGAATTTTGAGATCAAACATATGAACAGTTTGGTGGCTGCTGTTATAATTAACAAATTTCTTTTGTCGGGGGGAGGGGAGGGGGAACAGATGTTTCTCCTGACTATCCTGTCAACCCAAAGCCCACGTAGGTCTCACACTCCCTATTTTACAGGGATTCGCCAGATGTGCACCCACCTCTGCCCGGGACCCTGGAAGACATGCTACATGTGTCATCAAGGTTGTAGCAAGGCCAGTCTCAAGGCAGAGGCGGGAGTCTGTGCTGGGCAAGCTGACTCATGCTGGCCTCAGCCCAAGGCTGACCTCAGCCCCAGCGAGAGGCAGAGAGGAAAGGCTGCTGCTTCTCTTTCTGCCTGGATAACGGGTGCCCTGTGTGGTAGGTGGAGGGGAGCAGGATATAGAGTCGGACTGGAAAAGGGATTTTCTATGTGTAGCATTGGCAATTATCGAGTATACTATTATTAGGTATTTTCATGATAAAAGACTCTATTTGTTCAATTAGACGTGGAGATAACTAATTCCTCTTTCAGCAATTGTGCTCTATTTTGTTGTTCCAAAGAAAAGTGTTGAGTCAGTCACAAGTTATGTGCAGCACTAACCTCAGCCCACTAGTTTATAGGCTCCATGAGGGTAGGGACCTGTCCCAGGTGTGCCACTACTGTATCCCCAGCACCTGGTACAGCACCTGGCGTGCAATAAATATTTGTTAAATTCATGAGTGAATGAATGTATTCCTAGAAATAGGAAACTTCCTACGAATGAGACAACCTAGTTCTTTTACTCCAGGGGACCTTCTATCCAAGTTACAGATATAGCTATTTAAAAAATAGTTAACCGTGACAACATTCAACAGATTGTTAAAGTGTACATCAGCCATGCCCTTATGTAAAGACTAGCTTGAACAAAAGGAAATTAATTCCAAGAATCTCTTGCGAAGTGGAACTTAATCAGTATTTTATTTAAACTACAGGACTGTTTTGAATTCGGCTGGTGCACTTATCTGGGTTGAGGGAATGAAGACCTGATGAGTCAGCGGTGCATCCAAGGCTCTATCTCCAAATGGTCTAGCGTGAATTAATCATTAGACAACACGCAGTGCTCCACCCATGTTTATTTCCATTTTCAAGATGATGTTTCACAAAGTCCCGAATAACACTGAAAATAATTTTTCTTCCAAAAATTTTGTTAAAAAATAAAACTATTGTATGAATAGGATATATATTTTTCCACTTCCAGTTCTAACTGGTTGTTGTTGGTGTACAGAAAAGCTATTGGTTTTTGATACATATCATGTATCTAGCCATTTTTTCAAATTCCTGCACTCTAGTTTTTTTTTTTTTTTAATTTAAGGGGTGAGGGGCTGTGAGGAGGGATGTTCAGTTGCCTTGTTTGTTTTTGTTGAGATGGAGTCTCACTCTGCCGCCCTGGGTAGGGTGCAGTGGCGTCATTCTGCCTCATTGCAACCTCCAACTCCTGGGCTCTAAGTGATCCTTCTGCCTCAGCCTCCTGAGTAGCTGGGACTACAGGTGCGTACAAAGTCTGGCTGGGTTTTTTGGGTTTTTTTCCTCTTTCTTTTTAGTAGAGAGCGGTCTCACTCTTGCTCAGGCTAGTCTTCCAACTCCTGCGCTCAAGCGATCTTCCTGCTGTAGCCTCCCAGAGTGCTAGGATTACAGGCGTGAGCCACTGCACCCGGCCTCTAGTATTTTTTTTTTTTTTTGGTTGAATCTCTTAGGTTTTTTAATTACACTCTCACATCATTCTCTTAACACACTGCTGAATTTAATGTGCTAATATTTTATTTAGAATCATTTACTTCTATCTTCATAAGTAAGATTGTTCTATAATTTCTGTGTTCTACATTTTGTGGCAGATTTGGTATTAAGGAAATGGTAAAATCATACAGTGAACTAAAGAGCTTTCTATATTTTTCCATGGTCTGGAATGGTTTGAGAAGCATGGGAATGATCATGTAGTACTTATCCAGAACTGCAGTGCTTTATAACATGAGGCAATGTATCAACATAATCTAGAATATTACCAAGTTAAAGGTAAAAAATTATGTGATTATGGCAATACATTAAAAAAAGTAGATTTTCTAATAAAAATTTCAAGTATAATAGGAACAGAAGGAAACTACCTAAACTTGACAAAGTCTATGAATTATCATCAACATCATCATATTATTGAGTTAAAAATTAAAGCTACTGCCATTAAAATTAAGGACAAAGTTGGGATATCCACATTTGTAACTATTATTAGATACTTTTTAAGGTTTTAAATATAATAAGACTCCCTCTCCATAAATTTAACAACTGGTGTAAATATTGGAAAAGGGGATATACTTTTTGCAGGATACCTGGAAAATACAAAAGACTCCATTAAAAAACAGAACAACTAGAGATTTTAGCTCATTTGTTGAATACAAGGTAATATGCCCAGATTATTAGTTTTCTTCTATATTAGCAATTACCTGTTAGATATGGGGAAAAATATCCCATTCACAATAGTGACAGGAATTATAAAATAACTCAGTACAAATTCACTGATAAAGGTACAAGAATTAGATAAAAACTAACATTTTATTGAGGAACCTAAATAAATGGAGCATTACATCATATTCACAGATACAGAGATTGAATATATAAATGTTAATTCTTAACAAATTGATAGACACATTCAATGAAATCCAAGTCAAAATATGCAGATATATTTTCTTTGGAACTGGACAAATGATTTAGTTTTTTGTAATGGAATAAAATATGCAAATTTTATTGGATAAATTTGAAAGAGTAGTGAGAGAGCACTTGCCTTACCAGAGAGAGAAAAAAAAAAAATGTTACTATAAAACTACTAAAATCGAAACTGTATGGCTGCAACACCACTGCAGTAGAATCCGGAGATAGGCTGACTATATTTGAGGACTTGTATCATGAAGTTTGTGTTTCAGTTAAGTGGAAAGAGATGTTTATCCAATGGGGTTGGCATAATTAGCTATTCATCTGGATATTTAGGAGGGTAAGGTCCAGAGTGAGATTGCTTGAGTTCAAACCTCAGTTTTGCATCTTAGTATTAATAGCTGTATAAACTTGGCTGGTTCCTTAAATTCTCTCCTCCTTAATTTTCTTATCTATGTGAAGTGTATAAAATGCTTATAGAGTGCCTGGCATCTAGAAATTTCTCAGTAAATGCTAGCTATTATTGTTACTGTTATTATTAATATTTCTTCACACTATATAAAAAGTAAATCTCATATGTATTAGATCTAAATTTAAAACATAAAACAATAAAAATAACAGAGGAAAACATAGGATTTGTACAATCTTATTTTGGGGGAGACTTTGTTCATAGCAAGATAGGAAACTCAGCAGCCGTGAAAGAAAAATTTGATGAGTTCAACACCATAAAAATTAGAAACTTCTGCCCAGCAAAAAATTATAATCAAAGTCAATATAGGACAGACAAGAAATTAATATCTTTAAAATACAAAGAACTCGTACGATTTCATAAGAAAATAGAAAAAGAAAAAAAAAGAAAAATGGAGAAAGGATATGAATAATCAATTCACAAATGAAGAACTTTGAATAACTAATAAATGTATAAAAAGATGCTCAACTACACTAAGTCAGGGAAATGCAAATTATAATAGTAGTAAGCTACCTTTTTTATCCATCAGACTGACAAAACATTTATACATTTATCAATTTGTAAGATTGATACCATCCAGCAGTGGCTGGAAGATGAAGAAACAGGCAGTCCGCAGAATTGCTGGTGAGAAGGTGACCTGCCATAGTCCTGGGAAAGTAAAAGCAGTTGGCAAATCAATCAAAATTAAATTTGTATATACCTTTTGACCCAGCAGTCCCACTTTTGAAGATCTAGAAATAAAAGCACCAATGATTAAAGTATAGATGTATAAGGAAATTTGTTGCACCATTTTTTTTTGTAGACCATAAGCTCAGGAAAAAAGCCACAAAGGAGGTAATCTGAAGGTTTCTTAATTAAGGAAATGGATGAACAAGATATGGAATATTATGCAGTTCTGCAAAAGAATAAATTACATATATATATTGACTTGGAGTGACAAAAACAAGTTCCAGAGTGATGGCATAATAGCTAGCATCGACTGAGCACTTACACCTTGCTAAGCCATTTAGCTGTGATGTCATTTTTTCAGGGTTTTCTGTCAACCTTATCTGCATCCTCCTCCCTGATGCATTCTGGGTTTTCACTTTCTCTGCTTTGTTTATCTGTCTTCCAGAAATGTATCGTCCATTGGTGGCTTTCTCTCCTATCTTTACTATTTTAATTTTATCCACCCCCCCCCAACCTAGCCCCTTTTAAAAATATCAAAAATATCTATACAATGATGGTCTCCGGAACAGCGGGAGGCAAACATGTACATTTGGTCCAGTCTCCTGAACCAGAACCCTTTAATTTTATGTTATTATATAAGAAATAGGGAAAAAACCGCCTTGCATATACATGCATTGATTTATATAGATTTGTATGAGGGCAGAGGGAGTTATGAGAGGTATACACAAGAGTTAATTGATTTGACACCTAGGTAATCTATTGTCCTTGAGGGGAAAGCCCTGATGATTTTGTAAGTGATATTATTTCACTTTACAATTGTGGATAGGACCTGAATCAACAAGGTACTATATCTATTATTATCATAATTCTTTTTCAGTTTTGAATTATTTACTCACAAGACAAAACCCCATAACTACTGAAAGAAATCATCTTAATTAAGGCTTCCAAGCCAAATAAAGTCTTTTAACATCCCAATAGCTAGGAATAAATCATATTTTTTTAGGATTTAAGAGCTCTATTAGTCTGCTAGGTCTGCCATACAACATACCATAGACTGTGTGGCTTAAACAACAGAAATTTATTTTCACACAGTTCTAGGGGCTAGAAGTCCCATGTCAAGGTCCTGTAGGGTCAGTTTCCTGTGAGGGCTCTCTTCCTGATTTGCGGATAGCAGCCTTCTCACGTGGTGGAGAGAGGGAGGGAGCTCTGTGGCCCTTCATCTTCACGTAAGGGCACCAGCTCTATAGCATTAGGGTTTCAATCTTATGACCTTATTTAATACATTCACTGCCATGAGAATTGTATTTAACTCACTCTGGTTTTGACCCCAGGGCCATGTAAAGCATATATAAAACCTTGTTGATGTTCTTATTGTTACAATTAATATCGACAATTTAATTCTAAAAACACGGATTAAATGAATACAGGTCAATAAATTTTGTTTTTCTATTTATGTTTACCTTTAAATTACACTCAAAGTTTTTATTCTATTTTTGTAATAAAACTCTGTCACCCCAAGGAAAAGTTTCTGATTTTTTTTGTGTGGCAGTCAATGTGTTAACCTTTATCACTTCCTCATAAGCCCCATCTCCAATACAGCCACATTGGAGATTAGGACTTCATCATATGAATTTTGTAGGGGACACAATTCAGTCCATAGCAATTATTCCTCAGATTTCTATTTTAAATTTTTAAAAGATCTATAGAGAAGAGCCTGTAAGATAAGGAAAAAGAAATTACATTTAAGCATACCTTTATGACATATACTGAGAACATAAGGAGATTTAAAAACTACCTCTTACATGTATATGCTTGTAAAATTATTTTCTTTGCTTTTCTGCTAGTCAGTGGAGTAAGCTCCCTAAAAGTCAGTGGAGCAGCATGTTCCATTATCAGCATGCTAAACCACAGGATTAACAAATATTCTAGCAAAAGCAATCACATTTATTAATGTCTCCATGGAGCTGTAATCTGAAACAATAAACTTAACTGTAATAATTTGATATCCATTAATCAAATAAATTAATTCCTCCATCTAGTGTTCCTAGTCTATTTCAAAATCCCTGATAATAAAAGGGGAAAAAGGGGGAAAGAAACATTTAGTTTATTTTTTGAAAAGAATAACTTTGGGAAAAGAATAAACCCAAAAGAGTGTACACAATTAAATTTATATTAGTTGGCAACTCATGATTCTGGCAAAACCACATGCAAAGAGTTAATGAGCCTATTGACTCCACTGGTAACCACATTCTGTAGTTGGAGGGGGTGGCAGGAATTTAGAACCAAAATGATTGCCTGGAAAGGCCGGCAGGAGCGCAAGAAGACAGATGGTAGATAAAGGGGAATGTTTTTTCCATTCATTCACCAAATATAATTATCTCCTTTTTACCAGTGCTAGGTGCTTTTCAAAAATGATCTCATTTAATCCTCTCACTAACCCTTACAGATGAAGAAATCAGAAGAGAGGGAGAGGGGAAGGGGAAATGGAGCAGGGGGAAAGGGGGCGGGAGAGAGAGAGACAGAGACTTGACCAGAGGAATATAGCCAGTAAGTGCAAGAGCAGAGTTTCAAATGCAGAGCAATCTGACTTCAGAGCCTCTATTCTCTATTCTCTGCCACACTGTACAGGGACTCTAGTCTACATCTGCAGTTATTTGCTTAATCTCCCTGTCCCTTGCTACAGAGTAAGGTTCTTGAGGACAGAGGCTATGTCTGTTTTGTTTATCCATGTGTCTCTCATCATGCTCTGCAGATTCCTCTTGGTGGCCTCTGTTGGAGCAGGGCACTCTGTTATATTTACTTCACTTCTGCCAGGCTTCTAGTGCCTGTTCTTACGTACATTGGTGCTTGGTCTCTTGCTTCCGCTTGTTCCCTCCAAACCATTTTCCGTGCAGCAGCTGGTGATCTTCTAAAATGTAAATCAGGTAATTTTGACCTTAGAATAAAATCCAAAACCTTACGGTGGCCTCCACGCCCTGTTAGAAGCCCTGCCCGCATTAGCACCGAAGTCTCAGGCCTCCCCCTCATTGCTCCCTGGCTGCAGCCCCGTGGGCTCCCACCTGCTTCTCTCATCATTCTGAGCTCTGTTCCATCTTGGAGCCTTTGAACAAGTTGCTTCCTTTGCTGTCTTTGTTTTCTTTAATTATCCTAGAGAAATGCACACGGGAGCACATATATGGGTGTTTATTGTAGCATTATTTGCAGTATAACAACTGAAAACAACCTCATGTCCTAAACCGGTAGGAGAGACCTATACAGTATGGTATATATCCTCTGGACTTCAGAACGTCATTCAGCAGTTAGAAAGACCAAGATTTGCATTGATGGAGTATAAGTTGGTACAATTCCTGTGAAAAAGGCAATTTGGCAAAATCTGTCTAAATTAGCTATTCAAATGCCTTTTGACTATGCAGTTTCCCTTTGGGACTTTATCCTACAGACATATTTACATACGTGGAAAATGACAACGGTACAAGGTCCTTTATTACAATATTGATAGTAATCATTGAAAGCAACCCGAGACTCCATCAACAGGGGCCTAGTTCAATTACGGTAGAGCCATACGGTGGAATACCATGCCGCTGTAAAAAGGACAACATTGCTCCCATCGATGTTCCAATAGATATGGAAAGGCACTTGAAAGTGCAGAGCAGTGCATAAAAGAGGCACAAAATCTGTATAAAATGAGGAGAAATAGGAATCTATATTCATATTCAGTTAAAATGCATGAAGAATAATTAGTTATCATAAGAAATAAACAATAGTAGTTACCTATAAAATTATAATAGTGTGGAAGCCGAGTAGATAAGGGACAAGAATGGGGAGGGAAACTTTTCACTGTACATCTGTTTATTGTTTTTTTGGTTTTAGCCATGGGAATGTGTTGGCTGCTCCTCCTATATACACATAACAAGGAAGAGGTGAGTCTACATATACTGACATGCAAAGGTCTGTGGACATATTGTTAAGAAAAACAAGCAAGTGGCAGAATAATGTGCACACACATATCCATATTCAAAAAAACCTATGTATTTATAAACATGTAATTGAGAAAATATATTGAGTTTTTTTCCCCACAGAAATGGCAGGGTGCTACACACACTGTTCTCACCTTCTTGTTTTAAAACTTAATATATTTTAGAACTCTTTCTACACCTGTGCATAGAGATATGTCCTATTATTATTAGTGATTGCTATTGAGGTGACATTATTTGACCACTCTCCCTTGTATTTCTAAATATGTATATATGTGTGCACATTATTTTGCCGCTTGTTTTTCTTAACAATATGTCCACAGAACTTTGCATGTCAGTATATGCAGACTTCCTTGTTATGTGTATATAGGGGGAGCAGCCAACACATTCCCATGGCTAAAACCAAAAACACTGGGATTGCGTCAAAGGGGGGCCTGTGATGGTGGGGTGGGATGGCCAAGAGGTACTTTCCCTTTAGCTGTATGGTTCAATTTTTTTTTTGAGAAGTGTGTAGTATGTATTACTTGTTAATTAGTTATACGTAAAGGAATAAAAAAGATTGCTGGGATGGGTATTGTCGAGTGATGACCAGATTAAGGGTCAGGTTCTGGGAGTAGGTGACTGAAGTGGAATGAAAGTGAGGTTAAAGTTAAGGAAATACAAAAAATATTCAGCCATGCTGTTATCTGCATGTGCACAGATGTTCAAAAGCCCCAGTGTGCGCTGGGAGCTGGGGTGAGACACCATGGAATCCCTGAAGGTTGCAAAGAACGATGAGGAGCCTCTAGCATTCTTTACCAACAGAGGCAGCTCCATGATGTCTAGGAGGGCATGGCAGAAAGGTCTAGAGCTGCATGGCAGGATCTCCAAGGAGAAGGGGTTTTAATTGATAGTGGCAGAAAAATATAGAAATATTGGCACTGTCCAATATAGTGGCTACTGGCCACATGTAGCTACCGAGCACTTGAAATGTGCCTAGTGCATCTGAGGAAATGAATCTTAATTTAATTAATTTAAATTTATGAATAAATAATATGTTTAGTCATATTTCTCATATCAGACAGCATAGATCTAGACCAAAGTTGCAAGGGGAACTGAGTCTGGTGGTGTGGGGTATAGAAGAATAAGTGGTCTCTATTAGAAATGCACAAGGGTGGTATAGTGACCTCAGGAGACGGCTTGGATCCCACTGGTGCAAGAAGAAGAGAAGTACTCTGGGGAAAGACTGAATATAGAAGGGCAGAGAACATTTATATGAGAACAAGGGTCTAACATTTCTAGCACTGCAGAAATTTCTATTGCACAGTGCTGGTCTAGTTACATTGATCCCTTGAAATATGGCTTGTCTGAGTTGAGACCTGCTGTGAGCATGAATAAATACACACTGGATTACAAAGACTTGGTAAAAAAAGAAGACTGTAAAATATCTCATTAATAATTTTTAATATTGATTACATGTTGCAATGTTAATATTGGATATGGTATATTAAATAAAATATATTATTAAAAGTAATTACAACTGCTTCTACTTTTTTCAATGTAGCTACTAGAAAATTTAAAATTATGTATGTGGCTCCATTACATTTCTTTTGTACAGAGTTGATCTAAAAAGTACAGGGAAAGGTTGAGAGGCAGATGAGATTGGAGCAGGGCTGAGGATTATGGGGATGACAGGCATTTTGGAAATGATGGCCTCACTTTGATACATTTTGGTCTCAGGTGGTATTTGGCCTTATTTCACCTTGGTGGGGAGAGTTTCCATGAGATATGCCAAGGGGCTGGGGTCACAGCATAGAAAGCAGTAGTAAGGCCTGGCCAGGTAGAGGCGTGGAGGAATGATGTCTAGTGATGTCAAGGGGCTTGTTATGGGGATAGTTCGGGACTTTCCCAGCTTCTCTTTTCCCTCATTAAAATGTGCTTCTCCCTCTCCTCTGAACTTGGCTAATAATACCTTAACACTCTATCTCTTTATACAGTAGAATTTGCCCTAATTAAGACCAGTCCTCCTTTTAAACACATGAAAAGATGCCCAACTCACTTATCATAAGGAAAACACAAAGCAAAATACAAGAACATGCAATTTTTCACCTAGCAGATTGGCCAAGGTACGGGAAAACAGGGTGTTGGGAATTTGATAATCACAACCTTTATGGAAGACAAATTGGTAGTGTCTGTCAGAACTTTAATTGTGCATATCCTTTGATGCAATCCCAGTATTTCTCCTACAGATACACGCAATGCAGAATGACAGATGTGAAAGAGTATTCATTGCAGTGGTGTTTATGAAAGTAAAAGATTGGAGACAATTTAAATGTTCATTAATAGAGATTGATTAAATAAATTATGGGTATTATTTCAATAAAATTATAAAATAATGTCACCTCAATAGCAATCACTGATAATAATAGGACAGATTTCTATGTACAGGTGTAGAAAGAGTTCTAAAATATATTAAGTTTTAAAACAAGAAGGTGGGAACAGTGTGTGTAGCACACTGCCATTTCTGTGGGGAAAAAAACCCAATATATTTTCTCAATTATATGTTTATAAATACATAGGTTTTTTTTGAATGTTGTATAAGAAATTAGTAACAGTGGTGGCTTCCAAGGAGGAGAACTGTGTTGTAGGGAGAAAGCGGACTTTATCTTTCACTGTATATTATTTTGTACCTTTTAAATTTTATGATTTACATATATTTCTAATCAAATAAAACTCAATAACAAAATGTAAAACTTCTATTTATGTAGGGAATTTCCTTTCACCACAACTCAATAGAGCTTCTTTTGTCTACAGTTCAAAATATAGCTCTTCCTGCTGCTGCAACTCTTTTTGCTTCCTAGAGAGTCAGAGTTACCCTCTTTCCACTTAGTAACTGAAAAGAAATTTTTATTCATTTATTCAATTGTCAATTACAATATCTGGATTTACCAGTTTTTTAGGTTTCAAGAATTTTGATTTTTTTCCATCTATTTTGTCCTTTTATTCATAAACAATTATCATTAATTTAGTGAAAGTTTTTTCTAAAATATTTACATTTTAAAAATCACAATTCTCTTATTCTTTCTCTTAATTTTATACATTTCAATTGTACAGAATTGAAAGGAAAAAAAAAAACACCTAAATGCAATATGCCCTCTAGGGATTAAAGAAAACACTCTCAAACTATTCTTTCACCAGCCCCTCATTTTCTCAAAAATCAAGGACTGCATATTTTTATGTTTTTAAATTTTTTTTATTTCAGCATATTACGGGGGTACAAATGTTTAGGTTGCACATATTGCCTTTGCCCCACCCGAGTGAGAGCTTCAAGCGTGTCCATCCCCAGACGGTGCGCACTGCACCCATTAGATGTGAATATACTCATCCCCTCCTCCCCCCCCCCGACCTGCCCAACACCTGATGCATGTTACTACTATATGTGCATATGTGTTGATCAATTAATACCAATTTAATGGTGAGTACATGTGGTGCTTGTTCCTCCATTCTTGTGATACTTCAAAGAGTGGGCTCCAGCTCTATCCAGGAAAATACAAGAGGTACTAGATCACCATTGTCTTTTGTGGCTGAGTAGTACTCCGTGGTATACATACACCACATTATGTTAATCCACTCATGTACTGATGTGCCCTGTGTTTCCCACATCTTTGCAATTGTGAATTGTGCTGCTATAAACATTTGTGTGCAGATGTCTTTTTTACAGAATGTCTTTTTTTCCTTTGGGTAGATGCCTAGTAATGGGATTGCTGGATCAAATGGTAGTTCTACTTTTAGCTCTTTGAGATATCTTCATGTTACTTTCCATACAGTTTGTACTAGTTTGCAGTCCCACCAGCAGTGTATGAGTGTTGCTATCTCTCTGCATCCATGCCAACGTTTATTGGTTTGGGACTTTTTGATAAAAGCCTTTCTCACTGGAGTTAAGTGATGTCTCATTGTGGTTTTCATTTGCATTTCCGTGATGATTAGAGATGTTGAGCATTTTTTAATACGTTTTTTGGCCATTAGTCTGTCTTCTTTTGAAAAGTTTCTGTTCTAGTCCTTTGCCCACTTTTTAATGGGGTTGTTTGATTTTTTTCTTGTGAATTTTCCTGCGTTCTATGTAGGTTCTAGTTATCAGCCCTTTATCGGATGTGTAACATGCAAATATTTTCTCCCATTCTGTAGGTTGTCTGTTTGCTCCCATAATAGTTTCCTTAGCTGGGCAGAAGCTTTTTAATTTAATCAGGTCCCACTTATTTATTTATTTTTGTTGTTGCTGTGATTGCCTTTGGGGTCTTCTTCATAAATTCTTTCCCTGAGCTGATGTCCCTAAGAGTTTTCTAAACATATTCTTCTAGAATTCTTATAGTTTCATGCCTTAGGTTTAAGTGTGTTATCCACCTTGAGTTGATTTTTGTGAGAGGTGAGAGGTGTAGATCCTTTTCAGTCTTCTCCATGTGGCTATCCAATTTTCCCAGCACCATTTACTGAATAAGAATTCTTTTCCCCAGTGTATGTTTTTGTCTGCTTTGTCAAAGCTGAGATGGCTATATGAGGATGGTTTTATATCTGGATCTGGGTTCTCAGTTCTGTTCCATTGGTCTATGTCTCTGTTCTTGTGCCAGTACCATGCTGTTTTATTACCTTAGCCTTGTAGTATAGCTTGAAGTCTGGTAAATTGCTGCCTCCCAATTTGTTCTTTTTTGCTTAAGATTGCTTTGCTATATGGGGTCTTCTCTGGTTTCATATGAAGTGTAGAATTATTTTTTCCGGATCTGTGAAAAATGATGTTGGTATTTTAATAGGGCTTGCATTGAATCTGTAGATCACTTTGGGTAGTATAGACATTTTAACAATGTTGATTTTGCCGATCCATGAACATAATATGGTTTTCCACTTGTTTGTGTCCTCTGCTGTTTCCTTCCTCAGTGTTTCAGAATTCTCCCTGTAGAGGTCTTTCATGTCCTCAGTTAAATATATGCCTTTGTATTTTATTTTCTTTGTTGCTATTGTGAAGGGTATTAAGACTTTGATTTGTTCTCAGTTTGACTGTTGTTGGCATATAGGAACGCTACTGATTTCTGTACCTTGATTTTGTAACTTGAGACTTTGCTGAATTCGTTTATCAATTCCAGTAGTCTCATGACAGAATCTTTTGGGGTTTTCTAGATATAAGATCATATCATCAGCAAAGAGAGATAATTTGACATCTTCTGCCCCCATTTGGATGTCCTTGATTTCTTACTCTTAACTGATTGCTCTGGCTAGGACTTCCAGCACTATGTTGAATAGAAGTGGTGATAGAGGACAACCTTGTCTAGTTCCGGTTCTAGACAGGAATGCTTTCAATATTTCAATATTCAGTATGATGTTGGCTGTGAGTTTGTCATATATGGCTTTCATCATTTTCTGTAAGTCCCGTCTATGCCTATTTTGTTAAGCGTTCTTATCATAAAAGGGTGCTGAAGTTTGTTGAATGTTTTTTCTCCATCTATTGAGAGGATCATTTGGTCTTTGTTTTTACTTTTATTTATGGGGTGAATTACATTTATAGATTTGTGTATATTGAACCATCCCTGTATCTCTGGGATAAAGCCCACTTGGTCGTGGTGGATTATTTTTTTGATAAGCACCAGAATACAGTTTGCTAGGATTTTATTGAGAATTTTTACATCTATATTCATAAGGGATATTGGTCTGTAATTTTCTTTTTTTGTTGCGTCCTTTCCTGGTTTTCGTATCAGCGTGATGTTGGCTTCATAAAACATGTTGAGGAGGATTCCTTTCTTCTCAATATTGTATAATAATTTCTGCAGGATAGGCACCAGTTCTTCTCTGTAGGTCTGGTAAAATTTGGGTGTGAAACCATCTGGTTCAGGACTTTTTTTTAGGAAGGTTTTTTATTGCTGCTTCAATTTTGGTACTTGATACTGTTCTGTTCAGGAATTCTGTTTCTTCCTGATTGAGCTAGGGAAGCTGTGTGTTTTTCCAAGAATTCGCCCATTTCCTCCCCATTTTCAAGTTATGTGCATAGAGATTTTTATAGTATTCATAGATGATATTTTGTGTTTCTGTGATATCAGTTGTAATTTCTCCTTTTTCATTCCTGGTTGAGCTTATTAGAATCCTTTCTTTTCTGCTTCTGGTTAATCTAGCAAGAGGCATATCAATTTTGTTTATTTTTTCAAAGAACCAACATTTTGTTTTATTTATTTTCTATATAGCTTTTTGTTATCAATTTCATTTAGTTCTGCTCTGATCCTTTTTATTTCTTTTCTTCTGCTGGATTTGGGGTTGGTTTGCTCATCCTTTTCCAGTTCTTTGAGATGATTCATTAGCTTGCTGATTTGTGATCTTCCTGTCTTTTGGATGTAGGCATTTATGGATATAAATTTTCTTTTCAGGACTGCTTTAGCTGTGTCCCATAGATTTTGATAACTTGTGTCTCTTTTATCATTTAGTTCAAAGAACTGTTTGATTTCCATTTTAATTCACTCCTTAATGCAATAATCGTTCAGCAGTAGATTGTTTAGTTTCCACGACTTTGTGTATAGATGAGAGTTTCTGTTGGAGTTGATTTCTAATTTTATTCCACCGTAGTCTGAGAAGATGAGTGGTATAATTTCTATTTCTGTAAATTTGTTGAAACATGTTTTGTGGCTTAAGAAATGGTCAATCTTAGAGAATGTCCCATGAGCTAATGTGAAAAACATATATTCAGTGGTTTTTGAGTAGAACATTCTGTAAATGTCTTTCAGGCCCATTTGTTCTAGAGTTCTGCTTAAGTCCATTGTTTCTTTGTTTATTTTCTGTTTGGAGGATCTGTCCTGTTCTGTCAGAGGGTTGTTGAAGTCCCTGGCTATTACGATGCTGCTGTTTATCATTTTGTTTAGATCAAGTAGGATTTGCTTTATGAATCTGGGTGTACCTAAGTTAGGTCATAAATATTTAGAATTGTTATGTCTTCTTGTTGAATTTTACCCTTCACCATTATATAGTGACCATCTTGGGCTTTCATTCCTTTTGTTGATTTGAAGACTAAGTTACCTGAAATCAGAAATGCTATGCCAGCTGTCTTTTGGTTTCCATTTGCATGGAATAATGTTTTCCATCCCTTCACCTTGAGTCTGAATGTATCCTTGTGGGTTAGATGTGTTTCCTGAAGACAGCAGATACTTGGCTTGTGTATATTTATCCATTCGGCCAGCCTATGTCTCTTTAGTGGGCAGTTCAAGCCATTCGCATTTATTGAAAGAATTGATGAGTGGGGCAGATTTCTTTTTATCCTGTGGAGTAGAACTTTGTTGTTTTGTTTTATGTCTTGAGCCATTGTTGTATCTGGTCTTTGACTTTTAGGTTTTGGATGATTTTACACTGATGAGTGTCTATTGTTTTGAACTGTGTGTAATGCTGTTCTGAGTACTTCCTGGAGGGCAGGTCTTGGCTTGATGAATTCCCTCAGTCTTTGCTTGTCTAGCCTGCTTCTCCTTCGTGGAAGAAACTTAGTTTGCAGGATATAAAATTCTAGGTTGAGCATTATTCTGTTTGAGAAGACTAAGAATGCAGCCCTAATCTCTTCTGGCTTGTGAGGTCTCAGTTGAGAAGTCTTCAGTTAGTGTGATGGGTTTTCCTTTGTACGTTACCTGCTGCTTTTCGCCTTACGGCTCATAGGAGGGCCTCTTTTCTGTTTATTTTGGCCAGTCTGAAGACTATGTGTCATGGTATCTTCCTGTTTGCGAGGAATCTCCCAGGAGTCCTTTTAGCTTCTTGTACCTGGATATCTAGATTTCTAGCAAGGCCAGGGAAATGTTCCTCCATTATGCCCTCAAATAGTTTATCCAACCCATAAGAATAAGGAGTTTATTTTCGTATTCACCCTTTGGGATGCCTTTGACTCTTATTTTAGGCTTCTTCATATAATCTCACATTTCTTGCAGGATTTTCTCTTTTTTCCTAGATCAAAAGTGATTTTTCAAAGTCTAGATTAAGTTATATGAATAACATAATTGAATTGAAAGTGGAAAACTAAACTAACTGCAACTTTAATTTGCCCGTGAAAGAGACAAAGGATGCATTATAAATTAAACAACCATTGGAATTGGTTAATGATCTAAGAACAGAATTCGGAGAAATTTTTGAAAAATTGTGTCACAGAGGGTGATGGCCAAGTTCCTTCATTTGCAAAATATCCTCAGGCCTGGCCGTGGTAAACCAGGGTCTCTTCGAAGAGGTCTGGAAGCCTATGCGGAATTGGGTTGTGGTCTTCTGAGAGTACATTTGTCCAACAGGAAGGAAAGTTCAGAGTGAAATGAGTGTGGCCATCTTGATGAAGGTGACAGGTGATTCCACCCAGGTCAGTGGTAGGAAAACAGAATAGGTATGGACTACTTTTCAAGGAAAAACACCAGTTCCTATGCCTGTTGCTCTTGAACTCTGGCAAAAACCCCCCACAAGATATTAACATGCTACATTTTCTTGAATTTACCACTTGCGATGGTGACCCTTACACAGAGATGTGACCCTTAAATGTGCTTTTGTCCTGGGATAGCCCTTCCTGTCCATTGGCTCATGATTTTTCTGAAGTTGAGATTTCTTTAATGTTTTATAACAAAAAGGATCACTAGTGCCGAAAGGGACAGAAGAGATGAAGAAGCTATCATATCTTTTTCTTCCTGGATCTCAAGTGCAGAGGTTTCAGATAAGCATACTTTTCAGTTCAGGGTACATTGTCATTGTTGATCTGGGCAGGGCTCCTCTTATAATTGATTGATTTATTAAATGATTTATTTATGATCTCCTCTTCCCTTATCTGCTCCCTTTAAGCTTTCTCCCAAGCCAATTATTGTAAGGTGCTTAATGTGTATCTTTTTGTTTGTATGTTCTTGCAAAATGCGTATGATCATTTTGTGTGTATGTATTTTTAACTGAATGGCATACTGTATTATATATCTCATTCTGTTCCTTTGCATTTAGCATATGCCTTTGAGATCTATTTATATTTCTTTGTGTACATTTAATTCATTGTTTTTTTTTTGTTTGTTTGTTTGTTTGTTTTTGAGACAGAGTCTTACTCTGTTGCCTGGGCTCGAGTACCGTGGTGTCAGCCTAGCTCACAGCAACCTCAAACTCCCGGGCTCAAGCGATCCTCCTGCCTCAGCCTCCTGAGGTGCTGGGACTACAGGCACTCGCCACCACACCTGGCTAATTTTTTCTGTTTTTAGTAGAGATGGGGTCTCACTATCATTCAGGCTGATCTCAAACTCCTAACCTCAAGTGATCCTCCCTCCTCAGCCTCCCAGAGTGATAGATTACAGATGTGAGCCACTGCGCCCAGCCTTAATCCATTGTTTTTAACTGTTGCGTAATACTCCATGGTATATATTCACCACTTTTTAATAATCTACTCATTAAAAGATGGATATTCAATTGTTTCTAACTCCCTGTTACCGCAAATAATGCTGTCTCCTTATGAACCTGAGTGAGAATATCTTTGGGATGTATATTGAGAGATGGAATTGCTGGGCTGTAGAATATGAACATATTTAATTTGACTATAGTACCAGATTGTTCTCCAGAATGGATGAACCAATCTATACCTCCCATAGCAGAGGATAAAAACAAGTCCACAGATTCTTTATAGCAATTGCCATCAGAAGGTAGAGCCTATATCTCTTCCCCTTGAATCTGATTTGACCTTGTGACTTGCTTTGAACAGTAGAACTTGGCAGAAAATATATTGTTAGAGTTCTGAGCACAGACCACAAGAGATCTCGCAACTCCTGTTGTTGAGCTTGCAGCCTTTCCACCGTGATGTGGAGGCCCAGCCAGAGTAGCCTCCTGGAGGGCGAGAGGCCCTGTGGAGAGAGGACCCAGGTGCCCTGGCCACCTCAGCTGAGGCCCCGGACACGTGAGTGAGTGGAGAGGCGTCAGACCAGAAAACGGTTGTCCATCAGAGCCCACTCCAAATTTCAAACCCTCAGAATTGTGAGCTAAATAAAATGGTTGTTGTTTTAAGCCACTAAATTTTTGGGTGGTTTGTTATGCAGCAATAATAAGTGATAACCCCTCACCAGCAGGGTATGATATATTCCATATCCCCACCAACACTTAGCATTATCCAGCTTTCTAATTTTTGCCCATCTTATAGGTGTAAAGTCATCTCTTGTTTATGTGGATTTCTTTAGGGTTACTAATAAAATTGAGTATTTCTTCATATGCTTGGTGGACTTTGGGCTTTCTCTTTTAAACTGCCTATTCATATCCTTTGCTCATTTTAATGAAAGCGCTATCTTTTCCTTGACAATGTGTAGGCATTTTTGTATATTCTAGACCCTAAAACCTTTTCATTTTAGAAACTACAGTTAAGTGCACATATAAGAATAACATCTATTGGACGTTGGGCGGGGGGAGGAGGGAGGGGGGAGGAGGGAGGAGAGGAGGGGTATATGCATGCACAAAGAGTGCAATGTGCACCACCCAAATGATGGACATATTTGAAACTCGTACTTAGGGAGGGAGGTGGGGGCAAGGGCAACATATGTAACAGAAACATCTGTACCCCCATAATATGCTGAAATAAATTAAAAAAATTAAAAAAAATAAAAAATAAAAAAATAAAAACTCCCTTCAAAAAGAAAAAAAAAACATAATGAAAAGTCCCTGCAGAGCCACCAGAATGTCTAAAATTCAAAAGACTGGCGATGGGAGGCTGCTTGCTGGGTACAACGTGCACTGTTTCGGTGATGTACGCAAGAAAGGCCCTGACTTCACTACAGTGCAGTATATCAAATTGGAAAAATTTCACTTGTGCCCCCTGAATATATACAAATACAAAATAAATGGGAAAAATTAAAAATAAAATAAAATTAAAAGCCTGGCAAATATCGTTAGTCCTGAAAACTATAGAACAACAGGAATC
>CAUYSK010003291.1:0-62660 GCA_963575035.1 Avahi laniger
GAGCAGGATGGAAACGGCCTCACGTGGGTCAGTGCCGGGGAGGAGGCGGGAGGTCTGTGGATACGGGAGTCTCTGCGGCACCCACGCCCCTACCGGCCGGGCTGTCAGCACCACGACATTTCCGCGCAGTCTCGCGGCTGCTGTCCCCAACCTTCCCTGGTCCTGGCTGACAGTGTGGCTGTGTCCGACGGAGAAGCACACACGTGACCGCGTGGCAGATACAGAACGGGGGTGGGGAGCGGGGCGCCCGGCTGCGTCAGATGCCCTGAGACCCTCCCGGTGTGCGCAGCTCCTTCCCCTATGGCACCACCCCTGCTGTGGCCTGTGCACCCCAGAAACGCATCCCAGCCTGGGCTGTGCCAGGGCCTCTTCTCCCCGCAGCCGAGCTGGGTCCAGCCTGCGAAGGCCCAGTCACCGCCACCCTCCTCCCTGGCTCCGGCTGCAGGTGCGGCATGTGCCCTGGCGCCTGCTGGGTCCTCTGAGCACTGCCGCGGGTGGGGTGTCCGGAGGACTCCAGTGAGTCTCTGTGCGGGAAGAGCCGACGCAGTCCCTGGCAGGAAGTCAATGCAGACGGTGAGCAGACGGTGCTGGGGTCGCCTGGCCGAGGCCCGTGGGGGAGGTGGCCGTCAGCGAGCGCCAGTGAGGTGGTGCCAGCCCTCAGGGATGTCCCATGGCATCAGCCACCACGCGCACCATCATCGGTATAGACTGCCGGCCAGCGGTCCCGGGTTTTACCTTCCGTAGGTGTGAACTGGCTAAAAGACAAGGCTTATCTGGCTCTGAACTGTCAATCTTAGGGCAGGGAGCAGAGCAAGCCCCGTGGGAGAAAGCGCCAGAGGCGTGTCCGTTCCCCAGGGCATCCCCACGGCCATGCGCTGACGGAGCGGACATGGAGCGCTCGTCTCACGGCCCAGGCTTGTCCCAGAGCAAACACGCTGCCGCCCGGGGCCTCCTGGCCCTTGACGCAGCCTTGGCCGCCCGCGCCTGTCTCTCACCCCGTGCAGGGAGCCTGGTGTCTGGGAGGTGCTTGCTGGTCACATGGCGCAGCCCAGGCCGAGGGGACAGGCTCTGTCTGGCGACGAAACGAACCAAACCGCGAGGGCGACGCGGGGTGAGTGTTTGGGAGGAACGGCGCCTGCTGGGCTGGGAGAGCCGCACAGACAGACAGAGCAGCTGACCCTCCCCGGACAAAACCCCGGCTTGCTCAAAGACCTAGCCCTGCAGGAAGGCTCACCCCAGATCGGACACCAGACACCCAAGAAAACTGTGCCAAGTCCCCACAGCCTGACGGAGGTGCTGGCTCCCCGACCATCTCTGACGGGAAAAGGTCCCCTAACGTGGGCGGCGGCTCTGCGGCAGGCGCAGGGCTAAGGGAATGGCTGGAAGGGCTCCTCGGCAGCCCAGACTCAGAGAAGACCTCGAACGGGACGAGGAAACCCAGTGGCAGAGTGTGCCGATCAGGACGCACTCGGGAAGCTGATTTCACCCTTGGGTGTCTGTGCACCACCTCCAGGACACACTGACGCGGGTGGGAAACCCGCCCTTCCCTGCCCCTAGAACTGTGGGACAAACTGTAGCTGGATGCAGGAATTCCAAACGCTGGGTAGGGTAAGAGGCAGCGCCACTGCTCGGGGACGGCCTAGTGGCCCATGCGGGGGCGGGCGCTGCACACCCGTGCGCAGGAAGAGGTACCTTGCTCTCGTCCTCCGGGTCGCTGTAGCCACAGGCGTCCACGAAGTCTGGAAACATCGCTGACCACCCATCACTGGTGCAGTTCTTGCTTATGTTTCCTGCATAGGGAAGTTCAGACATGTTATCTGTTAGTCCATGGCCTCGGCAACCGTGATCTAGTCGTGCTTGGCCTGTGCCACCAAAACGCTCCCTCACGCGCGGGGCCAGTGACGGAAATCCCTGCTCGGTGCCCACTCAGGGCAGCCTGGCCTGTGACCCGCCTCTCGGGCTGGTGGGGCCCCAGAAACCCGGTGAACGCGCTGTCCCGCGGCAATACAAATGGCGTCATAACCATAGCTACTGCAACTGTGTACGTGTTATTTGGGAGCAGGGTAAAAATTTTCAACAGATTCTTCTGTTCTGTCACTAACAAATGTTCACGGCCGAGCCAGGTCACCTGCAGCGCTGGTCCCAACCTGCCTGGCCCCGCCAGCTCTCACCACCCGGCCAGCAAGGGCAGGCGACACCGGGTCACCGGGGTTAGAAGACCAAGGTTTAAATAGCATAAACCAAAGGCAACTGTGATCTTACAGTTCCATCGCTTGCTCCTAAATAACCTAAAATTCTGTGGTAACCTCAGAAATGCGCTGTCCTCTCATTTACAAAGAGTGTGGCCTCAGCAGATGACGACACAAGACAGCAAGTGACAAGTCTCTACAGGATGGTGTCAGAGCAGCAACGGTGACTCAAGGGCACAAACCACTGGGCTACACAGCCAAGCAATGATGTACCTGGTGGGGACCCTCCCAGCACAGCCCGCCAGGACCAGCTCCACCACACCTGCACAGGGCACTGCCTGGTGGGCGCCTGGACTCTGTAGCCGGACAGAGAGAGACGGGGGGGAATGGAGAGAGATGGGGGACGGAGAGAGATGGGGCAGAGAGAGATGGGGGCAGAGAGAGACTGGGGGGCAGAGACTGGGGGGACAGAGATCGGGCAGACAGAGATGGGGGCAGAGAGATGGGGCAGAGAGAGACTGGGGGGACAGAGAGAGATGGGGCAGAGAGACGGGGACAGAGACAGGGGACAGAGAGAGACTTGGGGGGCAGAGACTGGGGGGACAGAGAGAGGCCAGGGTGCCACAGCTTGAGGAGGTGGATGCCTGGACACCTGTGCTGAGCAGCCCCCCCATCGGGAACGTCTGGACCTGGCTCTGTGGGTGCCCCGTCCCTGTAGGTGACAATGTGTGTAACCAGCAGTTCACGCTCCCTGCGCTCTGTGTTCCACGTGGGGCCCTCAGCGCACCGTGTGTGGTGCTCCTGGGATCCCTGCGTCACACGTCTCTGGGGGACTTGTGCAGGGTGCTAGGAGGCAGGCCAGTGGGGCAAGCTAGGGCCCACACTGCTCTCTCCCCCAACTTGGGAACCGCTGACACTCGGCATTCCCTGGGGTCTCGGTTCCTCAGAGCAGATGTTTCCAGTGCCGTTGAGCCTGCGCACCCTCCAGCTGGGGCTCCTGCAGTCCCTTTTCAAGACCTTCACTCTCAGAGCTGCCCCGGGCACCGCACAAGCGCTCCACGGTGCTGGGCGACTTGCTCCGGCCTGAACTCGACACTGTGCCAAGCCGGCCAGCGGGCACCCAGCAGTAGTGACAAGCAGACGGGATGTGGGGTCGCCACCCAGGAGTCCAGCAGGAGCATGAACAGGTGCTGCTCGTGGGGTGCCCAGCAGAGGCAGCCGACGTCACCGCCTGTCCCCTGGGCTCCCTCCCCTCTGCACTTCACCCCGCTCTTAGCAGACAGAGGGCTTGTGGGGGGGAAATGCCAGAGACCCTGACCCCCACCGCTTTCCCGCACCCCAGAGGGCGGGCCCAGCCCAGGCAGCAGAGGACCTGCACCCGGGTCCCAGCGCCGTGTGGCAGGCGGGAGGCCTGGAGAGGAGCTGCCCGCTACCTCTGGACACGGGCCCCGGGGTCCACCCTGGCACGGGGACAGCAGGGCACCGGCGTGCTGGCTGCCGTGACGACATGCCACGAGCAGGGGGCGAGCAGAGGCCGCCTTGCTAACGTGACAACGGGAGCCCCAAACCGCCCACCTACTGGGGAAACGCGAAATCAAAAGAGAAAACAACTTTTTATTAAAACTCAGACCTCTTTTGTGAACACCTGGGTTCCTGGGCTGAAATTGTTCCGAGTGCGCTCTGCGGTGCAGCTTCCTGACAGCGCAGGTGAGAAACGGCGACCGCGCACGTGCCTGTAACGCACCTGGCGGTTCAAGCCCACGGAGCCTTTCCTTGCAAGCACCCGTTTATCCGCGCTGGGCTCTGTCTGAGCCCTCAGCACCTGCCAGGCACCACCACGCGCCCCACCAGCCCGGCTTTGCCCCGGCTCCTGCTTTGCCCACGTTCCTCTGAGTATCTGCAAAAGACGCCTGTTTAGTGCCCTGGAAGACACTCAATGCGGACATTCCGCGCCAACCGCCGGTCGGCAGTGTGTGTTCATCTCACAGCTCAGGGTTTTGTGATCGGCTGAAAAAGCAGAAGCATGTTTCAGACGACCCAGCTGTGACCAGCCAGACTTGGGCGAATTCCGCAAAGTTCCTTACAGTACGGCAGCACCATGCTCCCTGCTTTGAAAAAAAAGTCAAGCATTTAGCCCAAAAGAGACCGGGTTTTCATTATCTCAGCGAGGGTGCGTGATGACTCGGTGCGGCAGAGGCTGGCTGACCTGGGCGCCCCGGTGCCCACCCGGCCTCTGTCTGGATGGACGGGTGACCAGGCCTTGGGGCCCTGGCGTCACCGCTGCTGTGAGTGCATGGAGCCTTCAGCACCGACCGCCGACTGGGAAAAGCCTGGGTCTGCACAACTCACCCAGGGTTTCCAGGTGTTTACAGCCTGAGGCACTCGGCAGAAACGCTACTGATTGGACCAGGAGATCCTTAAAGTCCAGATTCTCTAGAGTAATTTAGTTCCTACACAAGCATGAGCTCGGCCTTCAGACTGGACAACGCAGTGTGAGAAAGTCACCTGGCAAGTCCGACAGACGAGATAAAACCTTTCCTGAGTCTCCTTTTCCTCTATCCCAATCCGTGCTCTGACACTCGGTTTTAAAGCATTTGAACAATGTTAGTTCTCCACGTTTTTACCCTTTAACGTACGTCCAAGAGAAAAGTAAGCTCTCCTGAGTACTCCAAAATACTATGCTTCTGTTCCGAGACGTGTCTTCTATCGTCCAGTTTTCCAGATAGATGTATTCACGCTATGAAACTTGAATCACTCCCCAGAACAAACAAACAAAACCCTCCTCTCAGATGGAGCCAGGCTACATTGGTGGCACCTGAGCTGCGGAGCGAGGCCCAGACGCAGAGGACCTGCCCACGGGCAGCCACTCCTGCTTGCCGCGGCCTCTGGAAAAACCCGACCCGCAGACGCGAGCGCCATGGAGGAGCCAGAAACTGGAGCGCGGTACCTGCTTTGCTGTAGAAGTTGCTGAACACCTTCGGGCAGGGCACGGTCACTGTCTCCCCTACGTCCGCAGGCCGCCAGCACGTGATGTTGTCCCAGACGCCGCCACAGGCTGGAAGGAGAGAGGCACGGTGAGGCCGGCGTGGGCCACGCACCGGTGCACAAGGCAGCGAGGCTACTGAAGCCTCACAGACCGAAATTCCATTAATTAGATAATTATCTTGTGAAATATTTTTCTCTAAAACGAACTCGCACCAGCAATATTACTGAGAATAGAGTTAGCTGGCGTGTTCGTCTTAACTAGCTTTGGAGAAATAACCACATTGTCGTAGAAAGTATTTGAGTACTACAAGGTGCACTGGTGCTTTTTGAATTTTAAGGAAATCAATGCTCGTTTCTTGCCGATCGACACCCTGGTGAGATACAACAGGCACACGGGTATTAGTGCATCTCTCAGAGATGCAGGGCCTGGGGGAGGGCCCAGGCTGGGGTCTGGGGGATGCTTGTGGTTCTAGGGATTCTGACTTCAACCACAGCTGTAAACTAAAATATCTGACAAGATTCGGTTGGTTTTTAGCTGTCAAGATGCCTTATTAGTACTGAAATCTTAGGTTACCTTCATGGAGGTGTTAAATAGCTTTATTTGGGCCATGTACACCTTAAAGCATTCCCAGACCTCTCTGGTTTGGATAACCACCTGGTGGGGTAGGTCATACAGCGTTGCATTAATTGTGTTCCAGATGAAAAGCGCTCGGGCTCAGATTGTTCAGTGGCTTTGCAACCCCACGAGGTGCTAGAACTCACATTTAAGCCCAGGAGTTTTGGCAGTATAAGCAAAACGGACCTCCGGTATAAGTCCAAGCTACTTATACTATATTTTGTGACTTCTAAAATTTTACCTTTTATTTAAACTTCGATATTGGAGAAGCAACGTGCTAGCTAGGTAAAAACCAACAACGGCTCTGCTCTCAGAAACACCCTCCATACCTGCACAATAACTCACAAGTATATCAGTGGAGAACAAATGTTTTTGGTTTGAACGCAGGAGTATTTTACTCTCAAAAACACAGATACGTCTCTGAAAAGCTGGCCATAAGCCAAGTTTTGCAGATGAAAATACTTTGTGAACATTTTTAATAAAAACGAAAATACATTCATTATAAAGTGGAATTACATACTAATGTTCAAATGAGGACATAAATTCATGCTCTATTAATGCTCCTTCATATTTAAAGAAAATGTTGAATTTCTTTAAAAATGCTCAAAACAAGGGATCAAGTATAAATGGATCACCAGAAACTCCAGACACGTGCTTGGGGCTCACCAGGTGTGAGCACCACGTGAATCTTAGACCGTCAAGTGCCAGGCCCGTAACCGAACATCTCTGGCCCTGGCGTGTGACAGAGACGGCCGGCCTGGGCTCCCGCGGAAGGTGGACTCGGGGTGGGAACGAGGCTGTCCAGGCATCCCGGGGAACCCGCAGAGCCCCCTGACCTCTGACATGGCAGGGGCTGACGGCTCCGCCGTTTATGGTGAAGGTTCGACTTCACCATGAGATGACAGATTGCTTTACTGATAATTATTATAGAGCAGTATCATCATATTATTTTAAAAGGCCAAATCCTGGCCTTGAACACGACTTCGAGCTATTATAAAAGCAACTACCTGAGGCTGAAGGGCAGAAAGAACAAATGGAAATTGACTGTTTGTCTCGTCGGTCACCCACGGCAGTGCACCAATCTCAGCAGGACCGACTCCGGGCACAGGCGAACACGCCCAGCGCCCTCTTGGAGCAGACGCTGCGCCCTTTCTCTCCGCCCTGGAGATGCCTAAGTCTTGAAAACACAGGTTTCAGGGAAATGACTCATCAGACGGGGAAAAAAGAAGAATGTTTTAGAAATAAACTGGCAAATGAAAAATCTTAACAGTCCTTTCTACAGATACGGATAACGGGCTTTGGCAATCAAAACAGGCCACTCTGACTGCCAAGCACACAGCTGGGTCCAGCCAGGAGTCCCTGTTACTGTCCTTGGCACACCTGCAGGTTCAGAGCAGAGCCACGGCCCTCTGGGTCTGCCTGTGTGGCCCACACGCCTACGCAGGTATGGTTTCTACCTGTCGAGCTATTCCCCCTCTGGATGCCGGCATTAGAAATAATATCTAAAGCACTTCATTCTGTTGGCCTAAATGAAATTAAGTGCTTACATAAACTATTTTCTCCGAAAAGAACTTACCCAAATGGTTTTCAGGTTCACATGAACTGAATAATCTTTAATAAATATGAATACTGATGATTTAGTAAAAATGTATCTTTTCCCTAGCTGTGATTAGTCAAATAAGGCTCATGTTATCTGCTACAAACTTTGTCAACAGGAAAAATAACCTGAGATGACATATGGTTTTTTTAATGTTATGTCTACCTGAAAACAGTTTATGAAATCTTTTTGAAAACTCGAAACTTTAAAATTACACCAAGTTACATTAAATGGTAGATATTATTTAAATATCAAGACCATGCATAAATAAGATAAACTACTAAAGCATAAATTCCTGCACATAAGTTTAAGCTTGAGTATTTTCGGTTTCTTCTTATAGAGGAACCAGAAATACTTAGATCTGCAGGTGAGCTCACCTGCGCTACAAGGAAGCACATGCTGTTAAAAACTACGATGCCGTGTACTTCCTACCTGTCACCAGGTAAGGTTACTAAGAAATAAGAATGTTCGTTAATGTATGTAATTAAAACTACTTGTAATAATAAGGATGAAAGGAAACTATATGAAAATGTAGAGAAAATAGGATGTGTCTTTAATAAGGAAAAGTATACAAGTTGTGTTTTCATTAAGGAAAAAAAAAAGAGCATAATTTTATCTTAAAGCAAGATGACTGACTGTTCCAGAAGAAAAAAGAAAACATGTACAATAGACTGAACAGCTACAGAAAGTTTTAAAAGACCTGGGTAAGAGGAATTTCATGTGTGCTCAAACTGCTAAGATTAAAATGATTTTATTTATAAGGTGCTTTAAAAATTAAGCTTAATAATGATGTAAAGAGTCAGAATTTGGTTTTCTCTCTACTAAGGGGACAAACTTTTCTTGGAGTATTGGTCTGCTCTTAGTTACAAAAGGCTTTTTTTTTAAGCTTTTAAAGTAGTTGGCCTAGAAAACAATGATTTTTTATCAGGATAATTTTTTATTCTTAGTGTTGTCTTTTATTAGGTTTTTGATTATATAAGAAAAGTGCATCTTTTCAATATAAAAAAAAACTAAGTTTTTTACAATTATGTGACTTTCTGTATTTCCCTCTAGAACCTTTTGTCATGTTAGTATTTTTTCACAGTGACCTGAGATCTTGTTTAATCAAACCTTTTACATTTTGATGGCTTTCCAAAATCAAATTGTAAATTAAGTCTTTTTGACCTCTAGTTAATTTGGAGTTTCCAGAAGTGTCTCTGGGATATCTCAAAAGATTTTATTTTTATTCCCTGTATACAGAGAGATGTTCAACTAATTAAGCTTATTGGATATGCTGAACTGCACAAGAAGCATTGTCAAATACAGATCCTTAGGTTACATTTACACAGACACACATTATTAATATAAATATTTTGAAAATAATATGAAATTTCTAAAAATCTGACATGACCTAACATGGTATTATCAGTTATAATTTTAATTATTATATTAAAATGTTGGATGTTACCAAAACAACCAAATTTCCTTGTTAGCCGCCTGATTCAAAATTGCACGAGATTCATGAGAAGACCCTGGCAAGTGCAGGGGTCTGACGACTTCAGGATCCTGCTGCTGGACGGGGTAAGAATTTCTAGAACTCCACTGGAAAACTGACGGTTTCATAAAACTGCCAACCCAATATCAAACAAAGCAAAAAATAATTAGACAGGACTGAGTTAACTGATAAGAATAATTATTTTTGTGACTTTTTGTTTGAAACTTTGCTGGTTCTTTGATGTCTCCTTTTTTCAGATTTAAAGAACTTTTTTCCTCTTTTCTCTTAAGCCGTCTGCTACACAGAGCGATTTATAAAATATACTTCTGTGAATAAAAATGGAATATTTATACTTTTCTCCCCACCCGATTGCTCTGGGATTTGGACACTTATTATTTCTATTTCCACGGCAATATTTGCGTAGGCTCAGTAAGAATCTATTCTCCTTGCAACAAGACACAGTTGGGCCAGGCTTGGGCTTGGCTTCTCGGTCTGAGATGTTTTTAAAGGTCTAATTTAAGATTCCTCATTACTAGATAGTTTTTTCTTTTTATTAAGAAAAACTAAGGTTGACTGATGCAAAGTCAATAAATCCCCTTGGATGTTAACAAAGCTCATACTAAAATACCACATATTAAAATGTACATAAAATTACTATCCTTGTTAAACTTATGTAAATAATCAGGTCAAGTTTAATGAAACTAGACTTATTTTGTAAAAAAGAAACTAATCTTACTGTAATTATTTTGCTAAAAATGGGAGTGATTATTAAAAAGATTGCATTTTAATAGAAAATCACAGTGTAATCATTGTCGAAGCCAGTCCTGCTCACTGCCCCTGAGGTTTTGCTCTACAGGGCCTTGTAATTTCCTAGTTTCACTAAAACTGCAACTGCCTCTTCCCCTGAGCCCTGCAAACCCAAAGTGGATGATTTTGAACTTCAAGAAAATTGCTACAGAAGCCCACATATTGATAAACTTCATGCCACAGGGCACTGGGGAGGTCACCGGAACACGCCGTGACAAACCCAGGACATTCGAACGCCATACCAGGAAACCCATCAGGTGGCCACTGCATCTTCATCCCACCGTCTAAGGACGTGCCAGCGAAAATACATAAGTCTTCACAGTAGCTGCCCTCTGGACTTAGCACCAAGATCGTAGTTTCCGCCAAGTATTAACTTCTGTTTTTCTTCTGTTTTCATAAAACAATACCTTGAATTCCCTTCGAGCAACATAATCTGAAATGAACAACTTAGCCCGGAGAGTACTTCAAAATATAAGTTCTTGATATAAGGAGGCGCTTGTGCTCTTATTCATAAAAAATGTTGTTTCTGTGTTAATAAATTAGAAATTTCTTTTTCCAGGTCTTAGTTGAAATTAAAAGCTAGAAATAAATTAGAAATTGGTGCTCAAAATTTAAAGGCTCTTAGACACAAGTCTCTCATCAGACAGGCGCTGCCTCCTCCATTTGGTTAGATCTGGGCTCCAGGGATTTCTGCTCCAGGGACTTGTTCGGTCCCTGCCCATGACTGTCCTGTAGTCACTGCACTGGCCTCCCCAGTGTGTGGTGTCCTCTCAAGGTCCTAAGCGCTTTCCAGCAGCCAGTCACATGTCGCACGACTTGGGAACTCACTAACCCATGGCCCACGCCCACGATGGCGATGCGGTTTTGCATAACGACGACCTCGTGACCTGACATCCCAGTGCAAGTGCCGACGCGTCAGCGTCTGTGTGCCACTTCCCTCCGGTGACGATGCCAGCAGTGGTGACAGTGACGCCGTGTGTTTAGTTGCACTCCCGGCCTGCTGCAAGTGTGACCAGATGGAATCATTGAACCAAACTGAAGTGAAGGCCTGAGGAGCCCCGAGCAGATACGACCGTGGGGCCTCACGAGCGACCTCAGCCTTGCTCAATTTGCAGACAAAATCGAAACCTGAGTTGTTTCTTGAAAATGCCTGTATTAATGTAAAACAGAACTTAAACTCGACCAACCATAGGCCAACAAACTTACAGTTATGTAACTCGGGACTTTCCAACGGGATAGACCAAATGAGGCAACCGTATGACTGTCACCAAATCTCTCCACTTCTGTTTCCATCCTGTAACTGCCTTCCCAGTGCATTCTCCGCAACATTCCGGTTTGGAGCTACAGATTCACGAATCATTATGTGTCAAATAAACTCCTTAGAATTTTTTTCCTGTGCCTCAGTTTACCTTTTTAAACAAGCTGAACATGCAAAAACTTAAAATAAACATGCAAATGGTTAGACAAAATCTCAGCTAATGGATGTTGTGACATTCAAAGGAATTTCTCCTAATTTTGGAACAGATGTTAAGGAGGAAGACGGCCCTCTTCTGAAACATGCCTCTGTCTTTTAACACACTAAACATGCTTTTGGAAAAGGAACAGTTGATTGGCGTCCAGAGACCTGGGGTCTGCCACCAACTTGGATGAGAATCTTGGAAAATTCTCTCACATTTCAGGCTTCAACTTTCTCACCTAGACGGAGTGATGCATGACTAACTCCCAGCATTAAGACCGGAGACGCCCCCAAATGCTGACTAACACCAAAGGAGCAACCTCCCCTGTACCGCGTGCTCCCTCTCCTCCACCCCTGGACCACGCGTGGCCCTGTTGGCCTGTGACAGCTCATTCGCTGACACGGCCCGAGATGCCTCAGCCAAAGGCCTTCCCTCCCCGATGGCCAGCGGGGCTCGCAAGGTCTGGGCTCCTCCGGTCACCTCGCCAGACAGGAGGGGCCCCTCTGTGCAAGCCGTGCTGCTGAGAGGCTGGGGAACCAAACCCGACCCCGGACCTCAGGGATGGACCACCTATAAGGAGAGGTGACAATGTACGTGCTTAAACTGCACGGGTGTGCTCACTGTGTGACAGACACACACAGTCACGATGTGAAGGGCACAAAGATGGCTGAACAGGGAGCACTTCCCAGCCGTGGAGCTGGCGGCTTGGTCAGCTGGCTGGGAGGACGGGCGGTGGGAGGCGGCTTTCTGGGCAGGAGGTGGGGGCTGCCGTGCCCAGAACGGGGCGATGGGATGGAATGAGCAGGGTCAGTGGCAAAACCGAAACGGAGACCAAGACTGAACGTCAACCACAGGCACAAGGGGTTGCAGTACGTCACCAGAGTACCCGCTGCCAATCAGCTCATGATTAGACAGTCCCACTTTTGCTGGTCGGCTCCCACGCACCTTTTTCCTGCCCTATCTCTGAGTTACGATAAAGCAGGTCCTTACTCTCCCATCACTTTGAAGTTATTACTTGAGCAGACTGATGTCACTGCACGTTCATGCTCCGGGGTCCCCTCGGAACTCCCTGCCCTGTGTCCTCTGACTCAGAGCCCACTTCCTGGCAAATCGGACCCACTGCATCGTCAGCCCTACTAACCCCAAAGCGTTGCCTTCGAGGAGGTGGCTACAGAATCACTAGATTTGGGATTCCTCGAGGGAAGTGGCCATGTCCTGCTCAATTCCTCATCACCCCGCCCCCATGTGTGCTCAACAAAGCCTGCTGAAAAATTAGCAAATGAGAGAACCAGCCAGTGCACCAGCAAGTGACCACAGATGCCTCCTTCTCGCTTCTTCCATGACACGGAGCAGCACTCAAGCAAAGAGGACCTGGCCGCGAGGACTTTGCAGCGGTCACCGGAACTCGACGCAGGAAATTCTGCGAAGCCTCGCAGACCAAGAGGTCCAACTCTCGAGTCCTGTCTAGGAAGAGCTTCAACCTGCACGAGTGTCTCAGTCCATTTTCTGCTGCTTATAACCGAATACCTGAAATCGAGTAATTTACAAAGAAAAATAATTTATTTCTTACGGTTACAGAGGCTGAGAATTCCAGGGTGAGGGGGTTCATCTGCTGAGGGCCTTGTTGCTGGCGGGGATTCTGCAGAGTCCCGAGGTGTCCCAGGGTGTCACAAGGCCAGGGGCTGAGCGTGCCAATTCGCCACCTCAGGTCTCTCTTCCTCTTCTTGTAAAGCACCAGGTCCATTCCGGGGATAACCCCTAATCTGGAAGACGCGGATCCATTCACGAGAGCCCCTGCGACCCAATCACTTCTGAAAGGCCCCACCTCTCAGTGCTGCCATGTTGGGGACTGGACATCAACATGAATTTTGAAGGGGACAAATATTCACACCGTGGCGCCAAGCAATCAGAAACGTGCAACACCAGAGCCACCAGGAATCTGAGAGGGTCACGTGAAAACGCACATGTTAGCGTCCACCTCGTAATGGCTGCAGAGGCCACGTGCCCCAGACAACCACTGCTGTCCAGGAAGATGCTGAGATGTCGTCTGGCCACACGTGATCAGATAGCTGTGCGTGCAGCGAGCCCTGGGTTGTCCTCGTGGAGCCGGCCCAGGTCTGTGAGCCTCCTGAGAGCCCCACGTCAGCAGTCCGTGCGCAGGAAGAACAGGCCGTGCCCAAGACAAAGCAGGAGCCCCAAACCACACCAAGCTGTAAAAACTACGGCTTGCAAACAAAGGATGTGAAACAGGTGAACAACACAGAATCACAAAAAGTGAGGCTGGTTGGAATTCTTACTGCCATGATTGTCTAGAGCAGCGGCTTGGGTGGCCAACACCATCAGCCCTACAGGATGCCCAAGGCGAGGACTGAGGAGAGGACGGGCAGAGGGAGGCATGCGCCAGGGAGAGGCCGCGTCCTGGTCCCCAGCACAGACTGAGCCCAGCCTCAGGGAGGAGGCGGAGAAGCAGCTAACCAGACCCAACCAGCAGCAGCTACTTCCCAGGAGCTGACAGAGTTGCCTCGAGTGACGGCGCCATTCTTCCAAACAGGAACAGCAGTCAGCCCCCCGCCCCCGCCACCGTGTGCCTGCCTCACCCGCTGGGAACTAACTTCTCGTTCGTAATTCCTTTCACAATTCTAAATATCAAAATTTTATTCAAGGTAAAATTTCTTTCAGTGAGATTTATTTTCTGTAAAAAGTAAATTTAAAGGCATTACTTTCAGAAAATCCAAACCAAAAAATAGTTATTATTTAAATATCCAAGACTAGAAACTGATTACAGGAGTTTAACACAGTATCTGCCATGTGAGTTGTACTTCACTCACACCTGTTTTGAGCCTGGGGCCTCATGAAGCGTGTGTGAGTCACATGTCTCTTTACCTTGGGAGCCGCGAGGTGCCCAGGCAACTCTCGCTGCCACGCTGTAGCACACGTGTTATGTGATGGGTGGCCCCTGGGCAAAACCCTGCAGTTGGTTCCTGAAAATCTTACTTGTGATGATCTTACTGTTATTAATACAATTAATATTGACAATTGAGTTGTATATAACTCACAGGAAACAATAAAAAATCACAAATTTTTCATTAAATTAGAAAGGATCATTTTGTTTTCAAAGTTTTTATTCTATTTTAGTAATAAAACACTGTGGCCCCAAGGAAAAAAATTTTTTTCTAGTGTGGCAGTCAATGTATTAAATTTTAGAAGAAATATATTTGAAAAAGATCTGAAAGGAAAAAAAAGACCCAGCTGTTTACCCCATCTGCCCAAACTGCATTTAGACCAGAACGCGGGCCCTCTGACGTCAGAAAAAAACGGAAAGGGGGGAACTCGGTGCCATGTGAGACACAGCTGGCGAGTGCGCTGTCAACACTGGCCGCAGACGGCCCAACCTGCTCCGTGTGCCTCACCGGGGCCTCCAGCAGCACCGGGTGCAGAATGCAGAGCGCAGGACAGCAGGTCTGTTCATGCCACGTTCACCAGAACATCTGCAGGGACGGGCACCAGCGCTACCACAGGCCCGGCTCCGTGAGACACACGCGGGGGGGACCACGGCACAGTGCGAGCCTGGGACCGCTGTGCTGTGGGCACACCACGCACACGCCAGGACACTCCTCGAGGAGGGACGTTTCCCCTCCCGACACCAATGAACACTGTCAACTTTCCTCCGTGGCAAAGAGGTACAAGAAGGAAAAGGCTCGATTACGATGTGATTAACTGCATTCCATGTGACGCAGCCGTCACAGAAAGGAGAAAGGACGTTCTTGTTCCTATGAGAAGGCCACTCCAGCCTCACGGTCAGTGGCTTGAAGCCAACCCTCAAACGCCAGTGAAATGTTTTATTCCCATTAACAAAAGTCATGAGAGCGTTGTTCATAGTAGCAAAAGAAAAGTGAGATGCAGGCCAGAGCAAACATATATCGTACCGTAGCTTCCACAAGCACAAAGAAAAGCGGGGAGGATGCCCCCGTGTGTGTCCCTGAGTACAAGCGTCCACACGGACTCCCAGGGACGGCCCAGGGAGGCTGGAGCAGGAACATTTCTCACCGTGTGTGTCACTGAACAGTAGTTTTCTGGGTGCGCATATTTTAATTTCTAATTTGAGAATTTTCATGACTTCGTTCATCAAAAGCGTTTAAAATATCTTTTTAGATGTCAAGTACTGTGTAAGACTCGGGAGACACATGGGAAACAAGATACCGTCTGTCCTCAAGGACCAAGAAAACACACGGTGAGTTATGACCATGCGGCTGCAGCAAGCCATGGCACAGCAAAGGAAGGGCATTCACCTCCGACTCAGAAGTCACTGCTCCTGGCTTGGGAGGGGACGCTCTGTGAGCATGTCTCGTGAGGAGGCAGCCTACGCTCCTGCCTGCCTTGCTGAGGACGGCTGTGTGCCGACAGCCTTGGAAGACAGAGACGCGGCTGCCCCAGGCTGACCTTGGTAACTGAGGTACCGCCTCTCTCTGCACAAAGGCTCATGGGTTTTGACATTTTGACATGGAGGGTTTCCTAAGCTTGGGCTCCTCAGCCGTGACACAAAGGCACCGTGTCAATGTCCTGGGGGACTGGGAAGCAGGGGGCCTGCTGCGCCATGACCAGCGAGTCTTTCATCTCCAGCCCAACACCTGGCGTCTCCCAAGGTCTGTGACACTGTGGGGCTGCCTTCTTAGCCTGCAAGTGGGAACCGCCTTAACCACTCACAGTTCCCAACACATAGATGGAATCAGTTCAGCCTCCTTTGTTTAAAAAACATCAAAGAAAAGAAGGTGCTTTAGTCTAGCACCCTGCATGGCCTGACCCTAAGCTGACAGTCCCACCACGCCCACCCCAGCTGAGTGCCTCTGTAGGACAACCCCAGCAGCCACCTCTGCTCCTCGCACCTACGGTGACAGCCCCTCCAGACCTGGGCTTAAACAACATAAAGCCTCAAAGGTTCCCATCAACCTGTGCACGGGCTGGGGCCCAGCCACCCGCCCACCTGCGGCTGCACAGGACGGGCTGGAGTTCAAGCCCCGTGGCCTCGGAGCGGAGCGCTCAGGTGCGTATCGGCAAGATTAAGCTTAGCTTAGTCATGAATCAGAGTTAGGTCGCAAAGCTCTAAATACCTCCTGAGCTTGCAAAGTGAATTCTTTTAAGAGTTCTGAATTGAAATTGGTTTCTGTTTAGCTCTGTTATGTGTTTTACTTTATTTTAGATTCATTGTGTAATAAAGGTGTCCGTGTCAGACTTATACAAATTACCTCAACTGAATTGAAAACTAGGTTTTGTCCTCAGTTCTGGTGCTCTTTCACACCCATCTCTTAATCCTGCGGAATTTAAAAGTGGCCACTACAGACCCTCGGTGTCTCATCTCCCTCCTGGTTTTATGGCCAATGGGTGCAACTGCCCTACGGCCCGCTTGTCCCATCCAGTTAGACGCCTTCGCTCGGCCCTGGCAGCGGGCAGACCCTGGCTTACGTCACCTGTGGTATCCTCATTCTGGTAACTCGCTACTATTTATATCCCTGGCATTTGAGCCATGTATATTTCAAAGGGAAGAAAAAACACAAGTTGTCTGTGCAGAGAGGGCGGCCAGGGCCTAACCCTCCCGAAGAGCAGCAGGCTCCGCACCAAGCACCCCCTGCAAGTCAAAAAGGTGAGATGGGTCAGACACAGACATTTTTCTGCAGAGCAAACGTTGAAAATGAGAGCCTTCGATACAAGATGTCCAGGAAGAAAGCAGTGACGCGTTTCCCATCGCACCCAACCAGCGGGGGCGAGGGGGGTCTCTGCCTTTGTCTGAAGGCGCCCTGCTCTTCCTGCTCCCGGTGGTGCACGGACCGCCTAACTCATGTGGCTCCCGTTCTCTGTTGGGCTGGTCTAGAATGGAGCCCACACCTGAGGCCCTCGGCAGGACTCCAGATTGTTCTACCACAGTCTTAGTTTGATGTTGGTTTCCCTCTTGAAGAGGATAAAATTGAGACAAAGAGCAGGGAAAGCTGCAGGACGAGGCTTTTGTGCTGTTCATAGACTGGGTGCCGTCTGGGCCCCTGTGCTGTAAAGGGCTGTGAGCTCGCCTGGGTCGAGCACACGCTGTCCCGGCAGGCCTCCCGCCGACCTGCAGAGAACCAGCGTTGTGTCCACAGCACCCACGGCAGGTCTGTCTCCAGCAACACGTAAGTTCCGCTCTCCCGATTGCTTTCTGTTAAGTTTCTACCGTCCTTCCCTGGACAAAACCGTCTGTGATGTAACTAAGAACTTAAAATGCACGAATTCAGATAACTACTTATTCCCTGGAAAACGGGAGCTGCTTTTGCAAAGCCTAACGAAGCCATGGAATTATTTTAGTAACTGTTGCTGTTATTTCAAACCATGGAAACTGGTTTGAAGGATTTGTTAAGGATTAAGGTTTTCTTTTAAAAGGTTTACGTGAAGACCCCACTGAGACAACACTACATGAGTTTTACCAGCAGTTCATTAACAGAGGAAAGTGACCCTATTAAAAAAGACACGCAGGTGACCTAGAGCACCCGTTACTGGAGTGGTGTGAGGCGTCCTCCTCGGCCTATCATCCACGAGTCCTTACCTCTGTGCCTCTCCGTTTGAGACCTCAGGAGTTCTGCACATTTTGCTTCCTCCTCTTGTATTTCCAGATGAAATCGGCATTCTGGGTGAATGCTATTCACCTGTTCAAGGTTAAAAGAAATAGAAACAACTAAAAATTCCACAATAAGAGGAAAGTAAAGCAAAGTTCTACAAAAACAACCATCCAAACTGACATTCACTTAAAAGCAATTACCTTCATTTTTTCTGGCATGGTTATTTAAAAAAAACTGCATAAAGTGTTTACTTTGTAAAAGTATTCTAAAACAACTATAAAACTTGATGGAATATTCTTTCTAAGCAGGAAAATAAACCATACATTGTATGTTGTTAGTGCAGGCAATAGAGCTCTTTAACCCAATAACCTGTCAATATTAAAGAGTCCTCCGTTTTGTAACCCTGATTTGACCAAAGTAAACACGTTTCCCTTGAGACTGTTCTTAGCAACTGCACACTCCACGCGGGAGACCCACAATAGAACAGCCTTATTTTTAAACCTCCCGTACACGTTTGAAGTTTATCTCTATGAATATAGATAAAATTGCACCCATTCTGACTTTGTTGTGAAAGAGCTTTTCGAAAAGGCTGAGAGGTGAGTAGGGAGGCAGAGGTGACAGTCACATCCCCGCGGCCCCATCCAGGATCGTCAGAGGCACCACGGACGCTACCTAAGCAGCATTAACAATCCATATGGTCTGCTGACACAGCCAGTGACAAAACGACAAGCTCTGGTCTGGAAGACACAGGTCCCCCGTGCCCTCTCCTCATCGCCGCCCCATACCCACTCTGTTCTGGGGCTGCCCTGGGGCCTCGGCCCCCCTTAGTCTCTCTCTTTCCTCGAGTCCGACCAGACTGACCGAGCAGGAACTGAAGACTCGCTCTCAGGTGCGCCGTGGCCACCTGTGCGCAGTCACCCTGCCACTGAAATACGTCAACCGGAATTTCGGCCAGGAACAAACGGCCTCGCAGAGCTAAGGGAAGCAGCTTCGTCCTGGGCACTTCCGCGCGTTCACCTCCGGCTAGGAAGGACCCGCGTCTCCGCTTCCCGCCACGCCGGACGGCGCCCGGCAGAGACCCTGGTCCTCGGCTCTCTGCGTTCACATGTGAACGGTCAGTGGCTGAAACTCAGAACCGGGGACGTTATTTGTTCAGGTATCAAAGGCACTACACTAGCCAAGACTCCTGGAACGCAGCGCAATGGCGTGTTTGGGGCATTTTAGAGAGTGAAGCAGCGCTGGCCGCAACAGCCCCATGCGCGCCGGGCTCCCCGCAGACCCGGAGTCCCGCAGCCCCAGAAGCGAGACCCGCCGCAGCGGCCGCTGGCGCTGGGAGCGGATCGGCGAGACCGGTGTGCGCGCTCGCCGCGCTCCTCACGGTGCACAGGAGAGGACAGCAAGGAACAGGGTCGCGCTGATTTTCTTTAAGTTTTCAAATAAAGGGAATAACTGTCAAGAACTACATAATGTGACAATGCACTAACTTAACAAACTTCAGCTTGTCATTTCCTCGGTGCTCTTTAAAAACGGAGTATTTCCAAAGGGAAACTGCCTTTAGCCACTCCACGTCCCTCCGACACGCACCGAAACGGACGCAAGCCGGGCTGAGCACGCGGCGGCGGGGAGCGTCTAGTGACAACGCAAACTCCGACGTCGCCCTCGAGTGCGAAACCCGCGCGGGTCCCGGGTTCCAGCGCCGGCGCCGCTCAGCCCTCAGGGCTCGGGCAGGAACCGTGTCCCGGGGCGGCGCAGCCCGGACGGGAGGAAGGGGGCAGCGAGAGTCCGGGGCCCCGCGGGGTCGGGAGCTCGGGGCTCCGCGCCCGACGTCTGGCGCGCCCGAGGCGACCCGCTCCCCTCCCGGGCCACCCGCACTCGGGCTGGGGGCGGGCGAGGCCCGGCCGGAGCCGCGCGCCCTTCCGGGAAGGGGGATGCGGCGGGCGGGGGTCGCGCGCACTCACCGGGGCGAGCAGCCAGCCGCAGCAGGTCAGCAGCGCGGGCGGCAGCAGCGCGCGCGCCCTCATGTCGGGCTCGGCGCCGGGGGCCCAGCGCCGCCGCCTCCGTGCCCGGCGCCCGCGGCGACTCCAGGGTCCGCACCGGCTCCGGCGGTCCGAGCGCCGCGCGAGAAGCAGCTGCCGCCTCTGCGCCCGGGCGCCCGCGAGCGCGCCCGCCTTCCGGTCCCGGCCGCCCCGCCCCGCGCCCTGTCCCCGCCCCGCGCCGCGGTCCCCTCCCTCCCCGTGGTCCCCGCGCCCCCCGCCTGCCCTCGGTGCCCCCGCACCCCGCTCCGTGCCCGAGGGCCGGGTGAGGGGTGCGCACGCGGGGGCGAGGCGCTCGGTCCGCGCCGACTGCAGGGGGAGGAACCGGGCAGAGCGCCCCGCGCCGGCTGCGGTCCCCACGCGCGGCGCCGCGTCTGCAGCAACCTGCGTCCGCCCCGCGAGACAGTAACTTAAAGGCGCCCGAGGAAGCGGCGAGAAACCCGTCCGGGTGGGGTTGGGCAGCTGAAGATGAGGAAGAATATAAGAGCGCGCTGGGGACCCCGGCACAGCCTCGCGGGAGGAAAGCGGGCCGGCCGCAGCTCGGCGCGGGTCCTGGGCTTGCGTTCGCACAACCGGGAAATTCGTTCCCCGCAAACTCGCAGCCCCGGGCGGGCGGGAGGCGGCAGCGGTCCCGCCGCACCCACGCGGGAGCAGCGCTGCCTCCGGAGGCTGCGGCCGCGTGGGCACGTCCTGCAGCCCGCGCCCCCGCCGTCCCGCGGGGCCGGCCTGGCGCAAGAGCTGGTTGTTATCCAGCAAATGGAAAAGCACTAGGAACGAGAAATAAAACGGGTAATTCTTGTCGTTATAAGTTTTCATTTGGAAGTAATTTCAAACGCACACAACTTAAAAGAATAAGGATCGTGCAAAACCCTCCGTTGCCCTCTAGGTGGATTCGGCCGTCAACTTTACCTCGTGGGGTTTATTTATCACGTGCGTCCTCGCGATCAGATCATCTCACCCTGCATCCGTCAGTATCTGTCATCATCTACCCATCTGTCATCTATCCTCTGTTATCTAACATCTGCCTATCAGCCATTGCCTGTCGTCTACCTACCTGCTGTCGATTATCAATCATCTACCTGGCACCTGTTATCGATCCTCTGTCTATTGTCATCTACCTGTCACCTGCCCATCTGTGACCGTCTGTGTGTGTCAGTGGGAAACAGAGAACAGGATCTGCACTTAGCTGTGCAGCCCGGGATCTGGGAGTTTATCGTTTATGTTTATCAATTTCATAACCGTATCTTTTATTTACTGTCCCACCCTGGGCACGTTTGTCAATGGGAATGATGATACCTGCCTCCCCACCTCAGAGGGTCTCTGAGAATCAAGGTACTAATACACACGTAAATATTGGTTTAAAAATTTCTGCACTGGGTGCCCAGGGTCAAGTGGCGGGTGAGACATAGGCCCCTTCCCAGCGGAGTTCCCGTCCCGCGACGGGGATACTGGCCGTGGGGTACCCACGGTGGGAACGAGGTAAGGCAAAGGAGAGGCAGGAGGGTGCGCTTTTCCTGGAGGGTCTTGGAGCAGTGGAGGTCCCAGTGTGACGGGATACTAGACTTCCCTCAAAAATTCACCTTCCCCACCCCTCAACAGAAGCCTGTTGGAGAACTTTGTCAATTCCGGTTTGTCTTCCCGTGTGCCCCCATCACGGTCCCACAGGCGTGGGGCACGCATTTGTCGCGTGCACAGTGAAATCCTGAGGGTGTGGGAGCCCCGGGAGCCTGGAGAGGGGAGGGGAAGCCCTGGAAGTGCTGGGGTGATAGGAGCCCCTGGGTGACGGGGGCCGCAGGGCTTGGGGGCCGGCGGGCAGGCACAGAAGTTTCTGGACCTTCAGAGAGAAGATGTGCTGCCTTTCAAAATGGCTTGTTTTTTAGGGAGAAGAGAAGAAAATAAACAACTTTAAAGAAACAAAATTGAGAACTATTTTTAACTGCATATTAAGCAGAAATAAGAATCTAATTGAGAAGTAAATTGGTGAATGGGACTAAGTTTAAACATTTGCTTGGAAATGAACAGGGGAGAATAATTAATTGCTCAAGTGGCCCTTTACACACTTGATAATGTTCTCCTGGGAGTAATTAAGGCATCACGTGGGCTGAGGGACTTCCCAAGCCCAACTGTCCTTGGCACCAACTCCCTGTTCACAGACCAGAGCTTTTAAAACATCAAGAGCTTTTGTCCTCGTCTTTTCATTAGAATATTGCTGTTTTCTTTGTTCTTTAGTCTTTTTTCCTATTCTCTAACCTGCTCTATTAGGTCTTTCTCTAACTCCAAGGGCACTTTGGCACGGCCGGCCGGCCCACCAGGGCGAGGGCGGACAGAGTCTCACAGTCACTCCCTCAGCACCGTGGATTCTCAGAGTGTTCCTGCCATCTGTCACCAGGGAACGCTTTCCCGAGACGCAGCGCTAACCGGGGCCTATTCGAACCCCTTCTCTGGCCAGCGCCCTCCTCTCCAGGAGCCTGGACTTCTCCTTCTTTTAACCGCGTGCGGCCGAGGCCTGCACCTTGTCATCTCGCTCTCAGGACACGATCTCCTCATTTGTAAATGAACTAGCTGCTGGACTGGCAGATTATCCTGATGACCTCGAACACCCTAATTTTAAAATTAGACTTAGCTGCATTTTCATATTCATTTGGAGTCTTTAAACGAACAAATTAAAGTTACATAGTAAGAGGCTTTTTACCTAACGTGCTGTCAACATAGGGAAAAAGCTCTTATAGTTTCTTTTCTGTGACGTTTAGAAGACAAATGCTCAGGTGCGTTTCTACACCCGAATGAAAGCAAGCGCCTCCCTCACCCTGTGCGATCCAACCCCCCACATCCTGGAGATCAGTTCTAATCTGGAAGAAGAAGCGTCACAGTGACAACTCACTCATCAAGATGACCTTTCCAGGAAAGTCACTGTCTAGAAAATGTCAAGACCGGGAAAACCTGTAAATGCCTTTGGGCTGCACAGCGAGGTAACGCCTCTCCTGACAGATTTTAAACACAGTGATATTGAGCTGATTAGATTATCCAGTGGCCAAGGGTAAAGCAGTTTAGAAACTTTGAGTCCAGTTCACTGATAACCACAAACAATGAAAGGGGTAAACCTTAAACTTAAAAAAAGAGTCACAGAAACTGAAGAATAATGCCCGGGGGGGTCTCACTGCACAGTAAGCTCTGCAGGTACAGTTAAGAAAGCCGAGGTGAGCACACCCCAGTGCCTCAGGGAGGGGACCCCACAGGCTGCAGAAGACGGGCCGAATGACCCACGAAAAGGGGGCAGAAAACGGGGTTCTCAGGGTAAATCTGTCAACATGAGAATTTTGCTGTGACTTTACTTTCAATTCAGCTTGGTTTTTGTCATAAGCTGATTTTGTACACTAAAATGTGAAGAGTTCTAATCTGGGTCTTTAAATCTTTTTTCTATTGTATTTCTCTATATTTGCTAAAGTTTCTAAGTTACTGCTTCATAAATAAAAGTTACTTTTGAAGTTTTCAATGGAACAGTGCATACCTGTGGAATACATTTTCTTTCAGTTTAATTTCTTCCTGTAATTTCTGCTTCTGTAAAGTGTAATAAATATCCAACATTTGTTGAGCACATACAGTGCCGAGTGTTGAGCCAGGTACCAGGAGATGGGAATTACTAGAGGCTCCGCTGCCTGTCGGGAGCTGACACCTCAGGGATTAGCAGAGGCTTTTAGGGAAAGACATGCAGGCTCTGATAGGGCTCTCCAGAGAGACAGAACCAACAGGAGACAGTCGTAGATATAGATGTGAATACGGATATAGATGCAAATATAGATGCACATGTAGATGCAGATATAGACGTAGTTGCAGATACAGATATAGATGGAGATGTAGATGCAGATACGGATGTAGATGTAGATACAAATATAGATGTAGATTCAGATACAGATGTAGACGTAGATACAGTATACATATAGGTAAACATAGATATACATAGATTAGATATAGATACATGACAAGGGACTTATTAGGGGCTCACAAACTGTGGAGGCTGAGAGGTCCCACAATATGCCGTCTACACACTGGGGACCCAGGGGAGCTGGTGGTGTAGTTCAGCCCGAGTCCAAAGGCCTGGGGCCTGGGGGGAGCTGGTGCAAGTCCCCAAGTCCTGCAGACCAAAAACTGGAGGACCAAGTGTTCTGACATCCAAGGGCAGAGCAGAAGAGTGTCCTGGTCCTGAAGAGACAGAGTGTTCTCCTTTCCCCCGCTGTTTTTTCCCCTCCAGGCCCAGCTGTGTGGACAGTGCCTGCCCCTCCTGAGGGAAGATCCAGAACATTTCGGAACATAGGGCTGCTCCACCTCCTGATACAACACTGTCTCACGCTCCCAAACTACAGCTTTGTTAGAACACAGGCTGCGGGGGACGGGCACAGGGTGACCGCGCTCACCTGCGGACTCCCATGTTTCATGCCCGCAGGCCCTGCTCCCCAGCGAATCTTCACGTGATCACAAGATAAAAAACCTGAATGTCCCGCTGGTTATTCAGTTGACTAGCGAGAGTTTATCTGGTACCTGGTGCCTGCACTGTGCCTGGCTTGGCACTTGAGGGAAAGCGGCTGCGAGGATGAGGATGGAGCTGCTCTGGGCCCTCTCGGGCCTCCCTCTGCCAGAGAAGACAGATGTCCACACCCGACGGCAGGAGTGACACGTCTCAGCACTTTGGTCCAACGCACTCAATTAACCACACACACAGCGTTTAGATGTATATGTAACAAATGAAATAATACTGAGCTTTAACTCAACTGCTGCTATGAATCAGTGCAACAGCCAAGCACATCAGCTTGGTCACGGCGGAACAGCGGAAAACGCAAGTCTGTTACACCCACAAGTCAATCCACATTTCTCGGAAAGGTGCTGTTATTGCTACGAGAGCACTCTGCTGATTGCTTTAAAACGCTCCGTTCCTCGCAGGGCCGTACCCTACTTCAATTTTCTCTGTGCAGCTGCTTCCTCCGACTGGTAGAGATGTTTCAGTAGGGATGTTACAAACAGAGCATGAAGAAAACATGATGTTAAGTGGCAGAATACAGACCTGAGGACTGCTCTTACCCTGCTTCCTCCGACTGGTAAAGATGTTTCAGTAGGGATGTTACAAACAGAGCATGAAGAAAACATGATGTTAAGTGGCAGAATACAGACCTGAGGACTGCTCTTACCCTGTTGCGGCTTCCCCCTTGGCAATGAGACAGGAGCTTTCAGGAAAGGTGACTTGTTCTGTCGCCAGGTGGCCTCGTGTGGGGGTGGCTGTGATTGGGCTGAAGGGTCCACATCTCCTGTGGCTTTTCCACTCATGCGTCTGGCTTCTCCCTCAATCTTTCCACGTGGGCTTTGCACATCGCCAGGGCTGCCCACGTGTGGTGCAAGCGTGGCCGTGCTTCTCATGTGGGGTGGCTTCCCAAAGGCAGGCTGTGTCGGCCACAGGCCAGGTAAGGGCTGTGTCTGCAGCGGGCAACGTTGTACCTCGTATGCGCAGAGCTGCCACAGTCCTGCCCAGGTGTAAGGGGTGGAGAAACAGGTGCTGCTCACAGTGGAGTGGCAGGAGCACATTGCAGAAGGGAACGTGGAATGGGAGGCCCTTTGGAAAACATCGTCTGTCACAGGGAGTGAGTGAGTAGGGAGCGGGCGAGAGAATGTGACGTCACCATTCCCCAAGTCCGGGACTAAAGGCTCCCAGGGTCTTGCTACAGATCTGCTACCCATTAGCTCCAGCTGGCCACGAGCCTCATTTCTCCTCTACAATGGGGACAATATGTGTTCCCTGTCTCAAAGGTTACTGTGAGTGTGAAATCAAACGTGACTGAGGCTGGGTGTGGGAAGCAGAGTGCTGTAAACGTACCAATGGATGTTGTTTTCTGAGAAGGTGTCAGGGCAGGATGGGACAGCAGAGGATAGCACTGCTCTGTCGCCCAGCACGCAGGTGCCCGGCTCCCTCAGGCAAGTCAGCACTGTGACCGGCATCCGTGCACTGCTAAAACTGGAGAAGCTCAGGGGAAAATTCCAGGCCCAGCCAAGTCATAGAGCAAGCTGGTAACAAACCAGGACAAGGGGCCCACACCCCGACTCCCAAACCAGCTGAGCCGTCCTGCGTCACTCTTGCTCACACCCTCCCTGACTGGAGCTCGGGGATCCAGCTGTGATCGTTTGGCCAGAGGACAGCTTGTGATGTCAGCTTATTACCCCCAAATTTTCAGAGTGACATTACTGAGCAAGGAAATTCATTTTAAAATCTTTTATCTGTTGAAAATGTAAACCGAGACACAATAATATTTTAAGGGGTTTATTTGACCACACAATGATTCATGAATCTGCAGCTCCAAACCAGAATGTAAATTTCATTGATTTGTGTATTTAAGATTGTTCACTTTATATACATTATTTTTTCAGTAGTTTTAGGTGTACATTTTTGTAGTCACAGGAAAATATCTTTATCACATAGAAGCAGATAATGGTGTTCACTAAGGTCCATTTGGAGAAAGACTGGAAACTCTAACATTTAACTTCTTGGATTCTTTTCAGCCAGTTGGTGGATTTTCTTTCGTACTTTATGTATTTCACATGGCTCCAAAGGACAGCAAAATGCTACAGAACTAAAGTCAATCAAAAGTACTCCTTGAAGGCCGGGCGTGGTGGCTCACGCCTGTAATCCTAGCTCTCTGGGAGGCCGAGGCGGGCGGATTGTTTGAGCTCAGGAGTTCGGAAACCAACCTGAGCAAGAGCGAGACCCCGTCTCTACTAAAAATAGAAAGAAATTAATTGGACAACTAAAAATATATAGAAAAATTAGCCGGGCATGGTGGCGCATGCCTGTAGTCCCAGCTACTTGGGAGGCTGAGGCAGGAGGATCACTTGAGCCCAGGAGTCTGAGGTTGCTGTGAGCTAGGCTGACGCCACGGCACTCACTCTAGCCCGGGCAAAAGAGTGAGACTCTGTCTCAAAAAAAAAAAAAAAAAAAAAAGGACTCCTTGAAGAAAACAGCAGGCATTATTTTTTAACACCACCATTCTTGGACCCATCAGGAGGAAATTGCAGTTCTCTTTCTATGTCACAAATAACAGTCTTTCATGGGATCGCTCAGGCAACAACAGAACTGCCAAGGTACCAGCTCCTCATGGTACCTTTCACTCCTTTTTTCATTCTGTCATTAGGTCGTCAGGTCATCAGCTCATGCATTTGAAAGTGACTGAATCGACATGCCTAAGGCCCACTTCCTGCACACAGGAGCGTGCTCCATGCACTGGCACTTGTGAACACACCACGGCTTAGGCTGGCTCCCCTGCAGCTGACTCTGAGCAAGAGGTTGTTTGGGAGGCAGCCCTGAATAATGCTGGAAGGGGAGCAAGGAAGAGAGATGGGGAAGGGAAGGGGTATCAATAAGCAACTTATTGCTTTGGGCAACCGGGGCTGCATCCTACTGGGCCTCTCTGAGAGATGATATAAAACATGCCTCAAAATTGCCCCACCCACGGGCTGTGAATGCCAAGGCCCGTATCATTCCATCCATGTGCCACAGGCTGCTCCTGGGGCAAACACTTCCTATCACAGATCTGGGTAGAAGGTTGGGATTGCTCGTGTCAGGTGTGTCCTGAGAGGTGAATGTTGAACAGTTGTGGGCAGTGCGCTGTGTTCTCAGAGCATCAGAATTATTTCTAAGTCATATTTGAAAGTCAAAATGGACTCCCCTTTTCCTTCAACACTTTTTCTTTGATCACAAATCTGTTTAAAACTAAAATGAAATTGAGATAATTACTCAGTTATTTCAGACAAAATCTCCTTACTCCTGATGCAAAAAAGTAAGAGATTTTGGTACAAATGAAATCTTTTTCTTTTTAATAGAGTGAAGATACAACCCACAGTGTGGGAGAAAATATTTGTAAACCATACGCCTGATGAAGAATTGATATTCAAAATATGTAAGGAACTCAAACAACTCAATAGCAAGAAAACAAATAACCTGATTAAAAAATGGGCAAAGGACCTACACAGACATTCAGAAGAAGACATGCAAATTGCAAGAGGTTCATGAAAAAATGCTCAACATTACTAATCATTAGAGAGATGAAAATTAAAACCACAATGAGACACCACATCACATCTGTTAGAATGACTTTTATCAAAAGATGAAAGTCAAGTGCTGGTGAGGATGCGGAGAAAAGGGAACACTTGCACCCTGCTGGTGGGAATGTAAATTAGTACAGCCATTATGGAAACAGTATGTAGCTTCCTCAAAAAACTAAAAACAGAGCTACCATAGGATCCAGCAATCCCACTTTCGGGTATACATCCAAAGGAGTTGAAATCAGTATGTCAAAGAGATGTCTATACTCCCATGTTCATTATAGCATTATTCGCAGTACCCAAGATACAGAACCGACCTAAGTTCCACTGACAGATAAGCAAATAAAGAAAATGGGATAGTATTTAGCCTTAAAAATGAAGGAAATTCTGTCATTTGTGGCAACACGGATGAACCTGGAGGCAGGATGCTAAATGAAATAAGCCAGGCACAGAAAGACAGACACCACGTGTTCTCACTCAAATGTGGAATCTAAACACGTCAAAGTCATAGAAGTAAAGAGTAGGATGGTGGTTCCCAGGGGATGGGGGAGAAGAGAAGGTATGGAAGATGCCAGTTAAAGGGAGCCAAGTTTTAGTTAGACGGGAGGAATAAGTTCTAGCAATATACTTCACTGCAAAGGTGGCTATAATTAATAATAATACAGTTGACCCTTGAATAATGCAGGTTTGAACTGCATGGGTCCACCTATATGGAAATTCTTTTCAATAAATACAGTCATCCCTCTGTATGGGCCTGTTCCCCAACTGCAAACGAACGCAGATTGAAAATTCAGTATTTGAGGGATGTGTTGTGTGTATGGAGGGTCAACTTTGCGACTTGGGTTTATGTGGACTTTGGGATCCTCCAAGCATCCTGGAACCAGTCCCCTTTGGATACCACCGTATATTTTATATTTTAAAATTGCTAAGAGAGCAATCCTCTTAATTTCAAATGTTCTTATCATACTAAGTATTTGAGGTGATGGATATGTTAATTCTCTTGATTTAGTCATTCCACATTGTATACATATATCATAACATCAAATTGTACCTCATAAATGCATACAACTCTGAATTGTAAGTTAAAAATAATAGCAATAGGAAAGAGATCCTTTTCTGAAAGTATCATTTACCTGAGGGTAGATGGCCTTTTCTCTCCCTTGGGGTCGTCCTCCCACTTAGAACTCCTGTGCTCTCCCAAGCTCAGAGTCACACATTTCCAGTATAGGGAGATGTTTTGAAGATTTTTCTATTTTTCTATGTGCTGTTACAGCCCAAACTCAGTGCAGACTCCAAATGCTGTAGGTAGAGCAGGGCCCTCCACACATGTGTCTGGCAAGAGTCCAGGGAGCACAAGAAATCGCTCTGAAATTTGTGCCTTTCAGGCTGACGTCCAGAGATGTCTGGGTGCTGGAGATGTGGGTGCTGGCCCTGGAAGGTCATCATCACCTGTTCCCAAACTGGCCTTGTCACATCCTGGGATGAACTTTGAGCTCCGTCCCGTCTGCTCAGGATACGAAGCCATTCCCATCAGCAAAAACAGATTTGCATGACGCCAGATGGGCGCCTTCACTTTGCACCTCCCTGTGGCATTGGCTACAATGTGGGACGTCACTGAGTCATTTTTAAAGGTTTTCTTCGGGGTGACAATAGTTTACAGAGCTGGTGACAGGGAAAACAATTGAGTTTGTGTTGACATTAGCTCTTTTCTGGGCTTCTTTCTCCACCCACCCTTGTTCTGGCAGCAGAGCGTAGTGAGGGACAGCGCAAACCTGAGTTCCAGGCCCAACGCCACCTCACCCCTTTGAGCCACCTGGCACAAGCTACACAACCGTGAGAGGCAGAGGTCCTCAGCTGCAAAATGGAATAATAAGAACGTCACTGACTCAGGCTGTTGCGAAGATCGAATAAGAAGGAACACACGGATAATTTAGAACAGCCGCAGGCAGGGTGGACACTCAACAGATGTCAGCACTGCCGGTGGTGCGCTGCTGCTGTGGGCAGCACCACCTGCCATCTTAACAGGTGCTCCCCCTTCCTGGCTTCCTCACCACCTGCTCAGACCGGGACTCCGCCCTGCACCGCGCCTTTCTTGACCCCAGAACCTCAGAAAAACTTCACCTTTCCCTTCTTCTCGCCAAACGGCCCTCTGCTGGACAAACTTCAATCCAGCACAGTATCTAACAGTGCCAAGCTGTTGTTAACTGGTGACCGTGGTTTAATGTGGCTGATCAGGTAAGCTTTTTCTCTTGGCTTTTTATATCAGCTTCCCAAAGTAGTGAGACAAAATGAGCTAAGGGAGGGAAGAACTTAGAGGCAGGAGAGGCTGAGCTACCTAGGGTGTTAAGCTTTAAAAATTTACCTTGATCTTGATAATCCCAAGTCTTGGAAAATCTCCCTCGCTAATTAGCCTACCTACGTCTGACACAGTGTCTGCTGAAGAGCAAAGCCTGGTAGCCGTGGAGCAGCTGTCTGGATGCAATCTCCTCCACCCCTCACTTACAGACGAGAGGAAGTTGGACCAGAGTCCAAAATTGGCCCCTTACTCCTGAGGGGACTGTTAGCAAGTCATTCTTCCTCCCTGGGCCTTGGTTTTTCCCTCTTCATAAATAATTGGGAGTCCCTGAAAAGCAATATTTTCCTGGCACCCTCGGCTAAGCCAGAAGCTCCTACACACCAAGCCAAAAGAACATGCTTCTGAATTTCCTGCAGGGGGACTGACCTGTAGGACCAGGATTTATGATTTTATTTTCCAGACAGAAACTCTAGTTTCTTAATGTTTGCAAATTTTTAGTCCAAGAATGCAGAGGAACCTTACTTTATGCCAGAGTCAATCATGGGTACAATTTTGAAGTAGGTCATTGTGACTTATAGCTCTTTATCCTCTCTGAGCTGTCCAGGGCCCTGGTGTGAACCCTCTGCTGTCCCCAGGCCCTCCCCGTGAGGAATGCTGTCCTTGGGAGGAGCCCAGCCTGCACTGGCACTCACCTTTCTTTGAGTGTCCTGTCAAAACTTACCTGCCCTGTGTCTTATTTCTTTAGAAATCATGCCTAGTTTGTGAAATCTCTGCAAGAACAATCATTGCTGGGCTACAAACATCTGATAATGACTAATATCATGACTCCTGATTAAGCCTCAGTTGACATAGGTCATAGCCATTTAAAATTTCCTGCCTCCAGGGATACAGGAGCACCTCTCCTGGTTAAAAGCCGTCAGGCATAAATCCTAGTGTTACCATCACAGCTGGATCTTACCTGCAAGTGCCACTTCCTAGACTGGAGGTCGGTCCACACGTCCCATTTCAACATCTGCTGACACAACTGCATGGCACTCGGGAAGGAAATACTCTTCTCACGACTGCTGCTACCACCACCGCCCACGTCTCCATGGCTACCAAGGAGGTCACAGCCCACTCACCCACATGACACTCCGCTACTACAGCCAGCCTTTGAGAAAGCTACCACACCAAGGCTATTTATGACCAAGGAAATCATAGAGCCTTTGCTATTGAATGAATCCAAAAAGCAAAGCCAAATAGCACTGCCCAACATACACCGTAGTCACACCCCCAAGAAAAACGTCTCCCCCCAACAATAGTAAATTCAAAGATAAGAAGTGATTGTATCTCCAGATGCACTAACATCAGCACAGAGATACAGGAACATTGGACTTAAATTGGACTTTAGACTAAATGGACTTAACAGACATCTGTAGGTCATTGCACCCAACAACATTCTTAACAGCACACGGAACATTATCCGAGATAGACCATATGTTAGGCCACAAAATGAGTCTCAACAAATTTTAAAAAATTGTATTTCCCTAATACTAGCAAAGAGAAATTGGAAATTGAAACTACATGTTTCAGTTTTAAACATAAAGCAATTAGAAAATATGAAATACTTAGATATAAATATAACCAAATCTGTGCATAATCTGTGGCTGAAAAACCACAAAACACTATTGAGAGAAATCAAAGAAGACCTAAATAAATCGAGAGATATACCATCTTCAAGGTGTGCAAAACTTAATATCCTTAAGTTGTTAACTTTGTCCAAACTAAACTACACAGTCAATGGAATCGCAAACAAACTCCCAGGAGGATTATTTTCTATAGAACTCAGTAAGCTGATTCTAAATTTTTATGGAAAGTAAGAAGAACTAGAATAGCCAAAAAAACATTTTGAAAAATAAGAATAAAGGTGGAAGACTCACAGTATATGCTTTCAAAACTTACAGTAATCATGATGGTGATATTAGCAAAACAATAGACGCAGAGAGCAATGAATGAGAATAAGCAGTTGAGAAATATATCTGCATCTGTATGGGAAAATATTTTTTGAAGGGCACATAAGTAATTCAATGAGGTAAAGGTAGTTTTTTCAACAAATGGTGCTGGAAAAACTGCACACTCATATGTTAAAATAAAAAAAAAGAAAAAACGAACCTCTAGTCATGCCTTGAACCACACGTAGACATTAACTCAAAATTATTCATAATCCTGAACATAAAACCTAAAATTATGAAACCACTAGAAAAGGACAAAGCAAAACCAGGTCTAACCTGGGTTGGGCCAAGATTGCTCAGAGAGGACACTAGAAACAGGAGCCATAAAAGAACAAAATGGTAAATTGGACTGTATCAAAATTTAAAACTTCTGCTTTTCAAAAGACACAGTTAAGTAAATGAAAAGGAATGCCACATGCTGGGAGAAATTATTCATAAAATATCCATCTGGTAAAAATCTTGTATAGATAATATATAAACAATTCTTAAAATACAACAATAAAAAACAACCTAATTTTTAAAATGGACAAAGAATTTGAATGTGCATTTCACCAAAAAAGACATGCGTTAATCATTAGGGAAATGTAAATTAAAATTATAGTAACCCACTAGAATGTCTAAAATTAAAAACAAAAGCAAAACCTGCCAATACTGAGTACTGCAGGGGTGAATTGCGGCTGGAGCTCTCACGCATCGCAAGTGAGAATGCAAAGTGATACGGCCACTGCAGAAAACAGTCTGGTAGTTTCCTACACAGCTAGACATACACTTACCATATGATACAGCAGGTCTTCTGCTACGTACTAAACCAACTGATGTCAAACCTGCACACAGACGTTCATACGGTCTTATTCATCATCATCCCGAATGAGAAGCAACCCACATACCCTTCAGCTGGTAGGTGGTAAACTGTGGTGCGTGAGCACAGTGGAATTCTGCCCATAACAACGGTAAAGAAACACTGATATAAACAACGCATGGTTGAATCTCAAATGCCCAAGTGAAACCCTAAGTGGAAGAGGTCAGGCTCCAAAGTCTGCAAACGCTGTCATTCCGTGGGTGGGATGTCTACAATAAGCAAATTACTTGGTACAGAAAACGGACCAGTGTTTGCCGGGGAGGAGCTGACGGCCAGAGAGATGAAGGACTTCAGGGCTGATGAGAATGTTCGTGTCTTGGTGTCGATGGTGACGGCATGACAGTGTGCATTTGTCAGAACTCGTAGAACTGTACAGTGAAATGGCAGGTTTTGCTTATTATAACTCGATTTTTAAAATGTTCTACAAAAAGAAAAGTCTTGTGCCTATTTTTAAAATAAAAAAGGAAGAAATGTACCATATAAACACTGATTTAAAAGAAACCTGAATAAATTATATTAATATCAAACAAAGTAGACTTCAGAAAAGAGAATACTATCACATATAAAGGAAGATATTTGATAATGACAAATGGATCAATATGTAAAGAGGACACATCCCTCCTGAATGCACCTAATGTTGAAGCTTCAGAAGATGTGAGGCAGAATCTACTAGAACTTAAATAACAAACAGATAGACAAGCAGGCAAGAAAACTGTCAAATCAATGATCTAAATTCCCACCATAAGGAACTAGAAAAATAAGACAAATTAGACACAAACAGAAGGAAGAAAAAATAAAAATGAGAACAGAAGTCAATGAAATACAAACAATAGAGAAAATTAAAAGCAAAAAGCTGTTTCTTTGAAATAATCACTGAAACTGATAAACCTCTAGCCACACTGACAGGAAAAAACGCAGAAAACACACATCAGCAAGATCGAGAACAGAGACGCCGTCGCCGCAGATGCTATGGATGTAAAGGTTGATGAGGGGAAACCAGGACTTTCTCGAAACTAATGTATCTGACAATTTAAATGGATAAATTCCTTGCAAGACATGAATTAAAGCTCACTTTAGAAGAAACGTAAAACTTTGGTATTCCGTTATCTATTAGAGAAAATTTAAAAACACTCAAAAAAAGAAAGCCCAGTCCCTGTCTACCAAACGTTTTTTAAAATCCACTTTTATACAACCAGAAGAGAGAAGAGAAAGGAACACTTCACTATTATTTTATCAGATTAGCATTATCTTGATACCAAAACCAGATAAAAACATTACAAGAAAAGAAAACTATGAAAGCTGATATCCCTCATGAACTTAGACAGAAAAGTCCTTCACAAAACGTCAGCAGGCTGAATACGGCAGCACAGGAAAAGAACCAGGCACCGTGATTGAGGGGGTTTCCCAGGTGTGCAGGTTTGTTCTAACATTCAAAAATCAATTAATGTAATTCATCATATTAAAAGATAAAAATAAAAAGACAAAAATGTACACTCAATCCAAGAGATGCAGAAAGCATTTTTGGTAAAATTCAACATCAATGCAATGTAGCTGACTAGAAACATAAGGAAATTTCCAGAACACCTGCAGCTACCATTCTTTACACAGTGAAAGGCCGAGTGCTGTGCCCTGAGATCAGGAGCAAGGCAGGGCTGTCTGCTTTAACCACTTCTGTTCAACACTGTGCCGGAGGCCCGTCCAGTGCAACGTGGAAAGAAGAATTGAAACCCATGATCGACAAATGGATGGATAGACAAGTTGCGGTCCATTCACACAATGGTACATGACGCAGCGATAAAAAGCAGTGAACTGCTACCGACACACGACAGCGTAGGTCAGTCTCAGAAGCATTATGTGACATGAAGAAGAAAAAGCGACACAATGACTACTTAATGCATGATTTCATTTTGTATTAAATTCTAGAAAAAGTTACGGTGACGGAGCAGTGGTCGCGGGGCTGGGTGGTAAGTGCATGTAAGTTCTGGGATGATGGAAATGTTCTCTGTCTTGCTTGTGCTGGTGTTTACATGATTGTACACAGTTTTCAAAATTCATTGAATTATGTACTCAAAATAAGTAAATTCATTGCATGTGAATCATACAACAATACAGATGATTACAAAAGAAAGAATACGTAATCAAATAAAAATAAACTGATAAAACAGTTCTAACAATTTGGTACACAGTGTTTCAGGTTGTTTTCTATGAAAAGACATGAAATATGTCACCTTATAAACTTTTTCATGTAATGACACACAGTGAACGTCTTTCCTCCTATATTATTTTTAAAGGACTCCAGAATAGTCCAATCTGTTTGTAAAATTATTTACCAAACCATCTATTGTTGAATATTTCAGTAATTTTCTATTTTTTCATGTTACGATCATGTTACAGTTTCAGATATTCTAACTTTAACCCAATAAAATGGCCAGAATTGGCTTACAGTTCCACAAGCCTGATAAAGGCTACAGAAAGGTTTTCGGGGGATGGCAAAAGTCCTTTGTTTCAGAGTGAGTCGGAGGAGATTACAAAGCACTATGACTGTCAATGGAAGAGGTACTTTTGGGGTGGCCAAAACTGTACCTCCTTCTGTAGTCAGCAAAGTAGAAGTGATCTCTTCAAACGTGCGCGTACAAAGGCACATCTGACAGTTTCGTATGCACACCTTGTACCAGTGACCACTGTTCTGGTTTCGACACTGTACTGTGGCACTCAGGACCTCTCTACACTATTTTTGCAACTTCCTGTGAATCTACATTATTCAAAATAGAGAGTTAAAAACATGCTTTAAATGGGCAAAGGACCTGAGCAGGCATTTCTTAGAAGAAGACATACAAATGGCCACAGGTCTATGAAAAAGTGGTCAGCATCACTAAGCATTAGATTAAAATCACAATGAGATATCATTTCACACCTCCTAGGATGGCTGTTACCAAAAAGATGAAAAATAACGAGTGTTGGTGAAGATGTGGGAAAAGGGAACCCCTGCACACTGTTGGTGGGAATATAAATTACTATGGCCATTATGAAAAACTATATGGCATTTCCTCAAAAAACCAAAAATAGAATCACCATATGATCCGGCAGTCCCACGTGTGGGTATGTGTCCAAAGGAAGTGAAATCAGCATGTCAAAGACACATCTGCCACCAGCTTTTGCAGCAGCACTATTCGCTATGGCCAAAGTGTGGAATCAACCCGAGTGTCCATCAGTGGATGAGTGGGAGAAAAAAATGTGTTCTGTATGCACAATGGAACGCTATTCAGCCTTCACAAAGGGGGAGGTTGTCATTTATGAAAGTACAGATGGAACCGGAGAACATTACGCTGAGTACACCAAGCCGGGCGCTGGAAGACAAACTCTCCCTGAGCGCACTCGGTCGTGGGGTCTGGAACACTTGACCCACGAAGCAGGCGACAGAATGGTGGTTACAGGACCTGGGGCAGGAGGTGGGGAGACGCTGGTCCAAGGGCTCAAGTTTCAGTTAGACGGAAGGAATAAGTTTTTGAGATCTATTGTGCAGCATAGTGACTGTAATTAATACTAATGTATCATGTATTTCAAAATTGCTGAGAGAATAAATTTCAAATGTTTTCACTTCAAAAATGATAAGTATATGAGGTGATGGATATGTTAATTAGCATGCTTTAATCATTTCACATTGTATACAGATATCATAACATCATGTTGTATCCCACAAATGTATATAATTATAATTGTCAATTAAAAATAAAAAATAAATTTAAAAAGTAATCAATAACAATTCAAAAAAAATTCAGAAAAGAAGAATAGATAAGAAACAATTCTTTTTTAAAAAAAGTCTAGTCATTTTCTTCCCAGTTCCCTCAGTTTCACTGAAATTTGTAAATATTAAGGAGTCTTGTTCAAATGAAAGGACCTGCTTATTACCATTTTGTTTCAGGATGGTCGACTTATTCAAAAGGTAATTTCAGGTGTATGTATCTGCCCTTTTTTTCAGATTTAGATGCAGTTATCTTGTTGGCATGGTGGAGCATGTATCTCATCTAATCCTCCTAAAAACACCCAGAGATAGGTCACATTGTTACCACCAGATTGCAGATGGGGAAATTATTCATTTAAGAAAAAGCGACACCATTCTATTTTCTACACAAATCTGGAATGGTATTCTAGCCGTTTTCAATCCCACATTATTCATGGCAGATATTCTTTTAGGGAACAACTTTAGACAGTTTCGGTTCTGGTGGCTCAGACACACAGGGTTATTTTGCATGTCCTGAAGTCTCTCCGGTGGTGTTTACTACGTGCTACGCTAAGTATGCTCAAAACAACACTGCAGTTAGTGGGCTGCTGCTCTTTCTTCCCAAGGGAATGGTCATTTTTTTTTTTTTTTTTTTTTTTTGAGACAGAGTCTTACTCTTTTGCCTGGGCTAGAGTGCCGTGGCGTCAGCCTAGCTCACAGCAACCTCACGCTCCTGGGCTCAGGCAATCCTCCTGCCTCAGCCTCCCAAATAGCTGGGACTACAGGCACGTGCCACCGTGCCCGGCTAATTTTTTCTATATATTTTTAGTTGTCCGATTAATTTCTTTTTATTTTTAGTAGAGACGGGGTCTCGCTCTTGCTCAGGCTGGTCTTGAACTCCTGAGCTCAAACAATCCGCCCGCCTCGGCCTCCCAGAGTGCTAGGATTACAGGCCTGAGCCACCGTGCCTGGCCAGGGAATGGTCATTTTTGAATGTGCTTTAAAGTAGTGACCATACACAAGCAGGGGCTGAGGCGGCCTCGGATCATTCTGTTCAGCAAATTCCAGGAAGCAAGAACTTTCTGGCTGCCAGACAGAGATAAATTGGAAAGTTGCACATAATCCTACAATTCGGTTGACTTCTCAGAGAATAGAAATGGAAAACTTTCGGGCAGCCAACCCAAGGATCCTGAGACACCGGCTGCTGGATCCCAAATCCTTGGCTGCTCTTTGCTCCTGTCACATGAGAGAAAGTAGCTGGCCCCGCAAACAAGCTTCCCATAGAGCACCGGCTTTGTCTGTGGGAACCCGGACAAGACCTTGCGGGCCCCAAGAGATTCAGTATCTGCTCATGCCATGTGTTTTCCCTGCACTATAAGTCACAGCTTGTGATCCTACCGCGGGACATTTACATCTCGCATGCTCATGGGTTAGCAGGTGGCAAGTGTGGAGTTAGCTCGAGTGGGTGTCTCTGTGCACACCTGGCATTTACCTGTACAGAGAAGCAAAGCTGATAGCTGTTCACAACACAGAAGAATCATGAATGAACTGTTAATTCTTCAGTTTACTAATGTCCTTATTGTGGTCTTTTTCTTTGCTGAGGAGAATTAGCACTTAAGTGTTAGCCGAGCCTCACTTCTGGTATAAAAGCCAGGGTTTTGGCAATTAAAACTATATTTTTATTTACCAAGGACAGAATTTCACTTAGATTATTGGGCTTGGCAAAAGATATAAGATCAAAAATGATAAATTTTCTGGCTTTAGCTTGTCATCGTGGACATTAATTTTCAATGCAAGTTATGATTGGCAAATAAGAGGGAAAAGTATTCCAGGGAAGCTGTAAAATAATTAAGCTCCATGTGGACTCTTATGAACTCGGCTGCAGTTACGGCTCCGCATGCAGTAAGCCAACACAACTCTCCCTTCCGTGGGTTTGACGTTCACGGTTCAGAGACACCACATTCAACTCAGACTGAAAATGAAACAGGATCTGCTCTGGAATAATAATGGCTCTCCTGGGATAATCACTAACTGCAGCAAAAGCCAGGTCAGACCAAAGAGTCCCCTGCTGGGAAGTCCACGGCAGGTCAGAGGGAACCCGGACAGCCCGACCTGAGGCTGAGAACCCGGCTTTCCCTCTGAAGGAAGACTTGGGGCATCATCGCCTAACAGCTGTGCAGCGTTTAGTCTTCTGAAACAGAACTCCGCTAATGCTCAAAGAACAGGGACGAAGTTCACAGAGTGCCCCAAGGTGCTCCTGGCTGGCTACAAGTAAGTTGGGTGATGACAATTTCCTGCCCTTAAAAACCTCGCAAGGCTTGGTAGTGGCACGGCTACGAATGAAGCTTTTCCAGATGAATGTACTAGAACTTCATTGACCATATTTAACTTACTTTCTCTCCATGTGCTCATGGTTAGAAAATTGAATTTGCTGTGTTTCATCCATCCATGACATCAGCCACGGGGAGTGTAATTCTGTGGGAGCCGCAGGCGAGTAACCGCGTGCGGTCAAGGCGTGATGTGTGCACTGTGCTTAGCCTGCAGTCACGAGGCTTGGGCTTGCAAGAGATGGTCTGCACACGTGTGTTTTGTCTGCACAAATATAAATCTTTATTTCTAACATATTTTTGTAACTTCTTTATTTTCACAGTTAAGTAGTAAAAATAAAAGTGAACTGAAACATTCTGAAGTTCAGAGGGAATATTTATGTATCATTCTCGTCTCCAAATGCAGCGAGCTCCCCCGGCCAGCCTTCCTCGCCCTCGCATGGCCTCGGGACAGACCCTTGGCTCGCTCTCGTCCCTCCTGGACGCACGTGTGATGTGCCGTGCATCGCTTTTCTTCCTCCAGATCTGTGCCTGGGCTTTTTGTTTAATCTCCAGCACCTTTCCGAGTTTCCCCAAGAACAGAGATCCACGGTGCTCTCAATCTGCCGCTTTCTCGTGACCCTCGTGGAACTTCTCTTCCCTAGAGAGCGCATCCTCCGTTTTACCACCTGGTCCCCTCGAGGAATCAGGTCATTTCTCCCTAAATATTTTAGGCCACCAAATGCAACGTAATAGTTGTGAAACAGGCTCAGAGACCTCTGTGTGGTGAGTGTGAGACTGACCACTGCAGGTCTGAAACCCGAGTCTCCTGGTCCACACCATCGCTGAGCGCCGTGAGTCCGGACGGACCTTCCGTCCACCCGCCAAGGCTTCTGCGTGCGGCTCCGTGGCCCGGCCGCCATCAGCACCACCACTGGCCTCCCCTTGGCCAGATCCTCCGTCACGTCTCTGCCCTTGCTCTCACTGAGACTCCCAGCAGGGCTCAGCACAGCGGTCTCATGGCCCATTCTCCCTATACTGGCGTCTCACAGTCCTGGCTTCCCTGGCTCACAGCTGCGCCTGCTCCAGTCCTCTGCTGGGTCCTGCTCCTCCACCAGGACTTGGACGCTGGCAGGCACCAGGGCTGTGTCACTGTCACTGCCTCTGTTCTCTCGGACTCCAGAGACCACGCGAGTACATGCAACACCATGCTGGAGTGATGATTTCGGCTCGGTTTACAAAATCGTGCTGTTTACACCTGTTTGGGTTCTGAGTTTGGTCTGATTCAAGTGTCTGACAGTTTATTTTGAGTTGCAACATTCAGGTATAAATGTTGAACTTACATACTCACAACAAAAAACATAATCTGCCCGAACCCTTGTATTCATGCAAATTATCAAAAATCCAATTTTGGGAAATAAAGAAAATCTCACAGAAGGGGGAAAATGATCAATTTTCCATAGACATTTTAGTAATATCAGGTGCATTCCAAGAGTATAACAAAAATGGAAACACACCTCCTGGCTTCCCAAAGCTCTCTTCACCCCACCCTGTGCACACCTCCCCTTCCCCAAAACCTGTGGTTTGGGTCAGGCGGGAACAGAATTTGGTTCTGGGCACGTCCCCTTGGCTTCTACTTCACAGCACTCAAATCGACCTGGCCAGCCTGAGGGACCCAGGAAAGTTCCTGTTCAGTTGGTGGTCAGTGCCCAGACCCTGAGGGTGGCAGGGGTGGCCGGGCCCCTGGGAAGCGGCCCCCCGCCTTGGGACAGTGGAAACCACAAGTGCTCACCCGCTGCAAACAGGCTTCACATCTGTCTGGCTGCCCTCACACTGGCCTGTCACTCCTCCTCTTGAATCATTAGTTTTCCTGGAAAAAATAATCAGGCCCATAAGAAGGAGAAGAGAAAAAACACTATGAAAGAAAAAATAAAACCAAAATGAGCAAAATTCTTCCAGTCACAGGGAGGGGAAATAAGACTCGTCAGCAATCCCTCAAAAATAATACAATTATCTTCTATTCCCTTTCTTAGCATTTCTGGTGTAAATACTGCCACAGTGCACATGAAAGCAGTTTTGGAAACATCTCCATGGTGCCACAGCACTTACTGGGGGCGACAAGGGATGATCTTGCTGCAGGCAGGAGAGCGATGATCACACAAACTCTCCAGCTTTCTGCAACTCCAGAAATAGATGCCGAGGAAAGTTCCGAATGCTACTGACACGCACCAGGAAGAGAATAAGTGTTAGAATCATTACACGATCACTCAAAATACAGCTTGCTGTGTGAGCAAGAGTGAGGGTTAGTCATGAGAGAATTGCAGATTAAAACCTTAATGAGATGCCACTGCACACGCTTCAAACGACTGCAGTTGAAAAGACAGCAGAGTCACTGGCCGCTCACACCACCACGCTCGAAAACACTTCGGCAGTTTCTTGGAAAGTCAGCACACTTCTATTATACAGCCCAGCCATTCCATTTTTAGGTATTTAACCTAAAGAAATAAAAATAAATGTGGCAAAGACTTGTACATGAAAGTTCATAGCACCTTTTTTTGTAATAGCCCAAAACTGGGGGCAAGTCAAAGGTCCATCCACAGGAGCATGGATAAGCGAGTGGCGGTGTGTCCACACGAGGCAATACCACCCACCAATAAAAAATAATTAGTTACTGACATGCAGTAACATGGATGAATTTCAAAAATCATCCAGCTGAATGAAAGAGTATAAGCAAAAAGAGTATATGCCATCTGATTTCACTTACATAAAATGTAATAAAATGCAATAATCTACATGGCAGAAAGCAGATAGCTTTTCGCCTGAGTGCGGGCTGGAGGAAGGCAAGGATCACAAACTGCACCAGACATCTTGGGTGTAATTATGTGTTTGTTATCTTGATTGCAGTGAATGCAAATGGCAAAGCCAATGAAATTGTACAAACTAAATTGTACACATTAACCGTAGTTCACTTATCCCTCCGTAAAGCTGTGCAAAGGTTGCCCACAGTTTAAAATACCTCATTGGAACTGCAGGTCAGTATTCTCGCCTAAGCGAATCTGCTAGTAGAGATAGTGGATACAGTCTTCCAAAGTGAGGCCTTCAGCATTTTTTCAGAGACATACAAAGATCATGTATATTTCTACTGACATGTTGGTGAAAATAGAATATCCTAGCAGCACCAGCATAGAACTGAGTTAATTAAATCTTCTACCACCATTCATAGAGAACAATTAAAATGGAAACAAATATGTAGTAATTTATCCATTTAGTTAACAAATTTGTTCTATGCCAACCATGTGCCAGCTCTGGGGAAACAGAAGCACAGCACACAGGTGAGGGTCCCGCCTCAGGGATTCCGTCTGGAAGAGGAGGCAGATGACAGGTAGATTCTGAAACACCAGGGAGTGACAGGAGCTCTGCAGAAGAGTAAGGCAGGCTAAGGAAATGGAGGCAGGGAGCACGAGAACTCTCTGAAGAGGTGGCATTTGGGAGGTGACGTGACGTGGTGAGGAGGGGGACGGCTGGGAGAGGCTGGGGGCAGGTGTGCCGGGAGCCGAGCCCTGGAGCTGACACAACGTCCAGGGGAAGCAAGGAACGTGGTAGGACTGGAGCTCAGTGGATGAAGAGGCAGCCAGGGCCGGAGGGTGGTTTGCAGGCAGCGAGGAGTAAGACCAGCGCGAGGGGCTGCGGTAGTCCAGGTGGGACAAAGCCACGGTGAATCTGAGGCTCACGTGTGCACCTGCCTTCTCCCAAGGATCACGGCCCTGCCTTTGCTGTCAGAAGCCTGCAAAGCGTGGCTTTTCCATTTATTTATGGCAGGAGGATAAGCCCAATATCATCTAATCCATCACGACCAGAACATGAGGTTGTTTTTTTCTTTATTGTGTTGAGGTTAATATATTTGAAAATTGGTGGTAGAAATAATTCATGTCTTCGGAGGATATTGTCCTCTCTAGCATGTATTTTTGTTTGCTCCGCCTGGTGCCGGAAGCTCTAATAATCCAGTTGCAGGGACTGAGTTGACCTGCAGCTGGGCGGTAGCTGCGCATGGTCAGCCTACCTCTGACCAGCAGGACACCGGTGCTCTAGCACCCGGGGCAGACTTCCCAGACCACCCCCACTGGGTCCTGGACACCGACACTTTCCCTCTGGCCCAGGAGGCATCAAATGTTTGTCCAGGAAAAGAGAAGCCCCAGATGCTGGGTCACATCCCTCAGTTTCCCTCTTCTGAGGGAGCTTGACCTGTGATTCTCCTGTGTCATCAGCATGTGGCACCTTCACGCAAGGGTGGTCATTTGCCCAGCTTTCCTGCTCATCGTCAGCCGTCCACACCAGGGGTCCTCAAGCAGTTTAGGGTTCGTAGGGTGCACAGTCTCTGTCACGCCGCTCCCTTCTGTGGCCGTAGCACGAAAGCAGCCACAGGCACTATGTGAACGAGTGAGCGCAGCTGTGCCCCAGTGAAGTTTCATCTGCACACCGGGCATGCGGCCAGGTTTGGGCTGTGGGCCGTAGTCCGCCAAGCCCTGAGGCAGATCTATCTTTCTGAGGCCACTTTTCCCCTGCATGTTTGTCGATGAGGCCTCCTCGCCTGTGGATTCCTGGGGGAATGAGCTGAGCTTCCTGTTTCTTGGTGTCTTCCTCACCCAGCATTGACCTGGGCACAACGTATTTTTAGTATCGATAGATGCTGAGGCAGAAAGCGTGGTTGCGGGTCACTGTCTAGTCTTCTATGGAGTCTGGGCTGAGAAAAATGTTGCACATGGGACATTATAACTAAAATTTTCCAAGACAAGATATTTTTCAAGTTTCTTGATAATTCAGGAATTAGCACTTCTCAAGGAATAATCTCATGTTTTAGGTTTTACCCGATTACCTACGAGAGGTAAGAGTATGCATTAAAATATACTACAGAGGTTGTCATATTTAAAGTTTCGAAGACATATATTCAGCTATTTTCCTTCAGTTGCTTGAAGTTTTTTGTTTCTAGGAGCTATCTTAATTTCTCCCCAAGCATCCAATTAATTTTACCTTAAATCACAGACATCAACTACATTTCTAAAGACTGAAATGCATTCAGACTACTTTACATGTGCAAAGAATGGGTGGGATGTGCCTCTTTCCTCGCAATTCACAATTGCAAAGATGTGGAAACAACCCAAGTGTCCATCAATACGTGAGTGGATTAATAAACTGTGGTATATGAAAAATTTTATTATTAAGAGTTTTATGAAAACCAAAAATCAACCTAAAATTCAACCATGAGAACTGTTAGAATTAAAGTGAGTTCCTCTTGAAGTTGATAAAATTATGAGATTGTATTAGAGTATAATACTATCAAATAACTAGCCATTGAATATTGATTTGCAAAAAATTAATGATCATTAATAATCCATCTCTCCTGTTCAAATAAATAGCCGGAGACACAAAAGTGGTAAATGGGCAAGCCAAGCTCACTTTGTTCTTTAGTGATTTAGCCAGGACCGTCCTTGCTCTCCTCCTACTAAAATAGCAATAAACATTATACTGGAAGCTCTCATTAGGCAAGCACAAATACCACATTCAATACTTACAAACATCCCTGGGATGTGGAGCTTTCTGTCTTAATTATATTTATGAAGAATAGTGTCAGAAAAGTTAAGAGTGACTTTTTCAGGGCTATGCATCATTTTACTGGGCAGAGTTGAGATTTTTACCCAGGACTGTTGGATCAGAAAATCTTCCTTTTGTAAACGTCCTTCAATCTCATTTCACCATGCTTCACATCCACTTTGTTTTAAATCCTGATCCCACGATAACTTACTAGCTCTCTAAAAATCAGAACATCCATTCTATCAGAGTGCAGTTAGCAGATAGATATTATGGGCTGGAAAACCACCTGAATAAAGGAATTTACATCTAAATGTCAATAATTAATGATTCACTTAAATTAACTTTTCCAAAAGGGTGTTATTTTTCTGTAAAGAGGGACAATTATTAACATCAAGAAATGAGTCTCTAGTAGCAGAATTTTATTGAATTAAGTGGGCTAGAGAAAAGATAGTTTTGAGAAGTGACTGTGCATATGTATTTTGAATAATTTCACATAGGTACCTACTTTGTCCATTTTAGCTTAGGTTGGTCTCGTAGTCAAGACCAACATATCACTAATTTATAAAATTTATCGAATTATATACTGTTCAATTTATACTGTTTTACTTAAAAAAATATATGCACATTCAAAGTACAAGCCTAAAACAAGAGGAAGTATAATACGTGAAATGCTTGTCTCAACCCTTTTAACTCTTTAAGAGATTTGCTCTCCGGAAGCAATCACTTCTCAACCATTTTTAATGTATCTCTCCATAAATGTTTATGGATACAGGTATAAAGTTTTATATATACAAGTATATACCCATATGCTTTCATTAACACGAATAGGATTCTACTTTAGAAACAATTATATAAAGCTTCTGTTTTTTACTTGGCAAGATGATGATGATGAAGATAACAAAAACAATGAAAAAGGGAGATGGAGAGGAAGAGAAAGAGGAAGAGGAGGAAAAGTAAGAGAAGGAGTTGGTAGAAGAAAAGAGGGAAAAAGTTAGCCCATGAACATTTAGCATGTAACAGGTATGTTTCTGAGTTCATTCTCATAACAACTGTCAGAGATATATGTTATTATAACACTTATTTTATAGATTAAAAAAACTGAGATATAAAGTGATGAAGCAGCTTGCTCAATGTTGTACTAATGATGCCAGGATTGAGGTCTTACGGCTCCACAGCCCATGGATATAATCAACAAACAATACTAAACTTTGGAGATTCCCATAGCAGCACATACAGATCTGCCTCATTTTTCTCAGTGGCTGAATAGAATTTATTCTACTGTTGTACTTAAAATTTTACTAGGCTTCTGGTGACAGAAATTCATCTCCCCACCAGGTTTTTTTAAAAATTACAATATTTGAGAGTTTAGGCTTAATAATTGAGTTTATCCATATTACATAAATCAAGTCAAATGAAAGACTTGCTAAGTTTGTTTCAGTTTTTAAAAAAACTGAATAATTTGTTTCAATTACTTATCTTCTCTTAGTTGCAGATATCCAGATTCAATTTTCCTAAGCATACATTTTTTCTTCAACCTTTAATTTTACAAAGTCTAAGATAATATCCAATAATACCAATCCTGATATTGATGCATCTGAAGCTTCACTCCCATGTTTTATCAGGTGCTCAGAAAATTTTGAAAGGAAAATAATTAATACTTATTTTTCTTTTGTTTTCATTTTGACTATCAACTGATGCTTTTTACATTGCATGAACACTATGACATAGCTATTATCAGTTAATCAGACTCCAAAAAGTTAAGATTTCATACTCTAATTAGAAAAATGGTGACTAATTCGTCAGTGGATGCTAATTTGCTAATGTATTCACATCATTATTAAGCTATTGTGTATTTTCCAGCATATAGATCTATTTTCTAGAGGTGATTTCCAGAAGAAATTGAACTAAAAGATTGCTTATTTACATACATCTCAAATATGAGATATATATAATTTATACATTTTGATGTTATTGCAAAATATTTCAATATGGCTTAAGATGCCGTCTCATAACTACAAGGTTGTTTCATCTGTGCCAATGAACATCCTGTGAAATGTAAGCTACTTTAAATCTTTCCTAGGTTAAGCAAGTCTTATAAGCAAAAAAGATACATGTGGACAAAGAGATGGTTTTTCATTTAGAAATCAAGTAGTAAGAAAAAATAAAAATATATTTTAAAATTTCATGTGCTAAAATGACTTTGAAATAATGACCAAGCAAATAGCAGTGGGCAACCCGAGTGCCCAGATTGTGGGTCTCTAAAAACCATTTCCTCCTACAAGGAATTTACGGTCGTTGAACAAATGGCTGATTCAGGCCTGGGTCATAAAATACACGAGAGGAGTCTGGACAATCTTAACATATCTGATAAAAAAAGAGCTGTTGATGACTACTAGATCCATGTCAAAAGAACTGAGAATGAAGCCTGAAGAGGCTCCCACTGTCTAAAGTTGGGACAATTTAGACATTAATAAGAACTAAAGTTAATTAAAACAAATAAAATACTTAATTCCATAAATTCTCTTGGTAGAATTATTCCAGATAATAAAGAATTAGAACATCTGAACTAATAATGAGCAAATGGATCTAGAGAGACATTGAACATCAGCTGCTGTTAACATCACAAAAAATAGTCAGAAATTACATGCTTCTTGAAAGGAAGAATGAATATAGCTAGGAAGTAATGTCAACATTAAAAACAAAAATCAAACCAGAATTTGATCCATAATTTAGATCCAACTTTCAATTTACAGAAACTACAGAGATAAGTTAGAGGAACATGCTAAATAAACTATGTGACACATTTTAAGGTAATTGAAAATTTGAACCCTGACTGAAAATTTGATGATTTTAATAATTTATTATTTTTTTGGTGTGACACTGGTATTGTGATTATGGTGGGAATAAAGGGAACTCATCTTTTAGAGACATATACCAGAAAATTTACTAATGAAATGATATAATATAAGGGATATATTTCAGAACAGTATGAGAAACGGGGAAAGGTTGAGAATGTGGCAGGATTGGCCATTACTGGTTAATGGTGTTGATGCTGGGTGATGGGATATGAGGTTTCATTGATCACTTTTTTATTTTTGTTTATGTTTGAAAGTCTCTGTAATTAGAAATCTGTTTTTTTTTCTATTTTTGTTTGTCTTGTTTTTGTCAGCAACACTTAGAAGTGCTAGAGAATGACTTCAACACCAAAATCTTTGGAGATTTTTTAAAAAACTCCAGTTGTATTTAAAGGCACCAGAGAATTACTCCAGCACCAAAGAAATCTTTCATTAACCAAGCATTCATCGGGAGACCCTTCACAGCCCGGCCAATTAGCTCTCTCTTCGCCAGTCTGCTGGATCCAGTTATGTCGAGCTTGTCATTCTCTGAATATATATATATTACTTGCTCTAAATGTCAAGTTAAAAAAAATCCCCCATCCATAAGTGTTTTATTGAGTATGAGTCTGAATAATTTTCTCCCAATATTTATCAAATGTCAAAATTTTAAAATATTTAATTAAAATTTCTTAGAGATAGTTATGTGCAATAAATTAGCATGGGAATTCAGAAAGGGGAAAATCAACAGTGTTAGGGTGCCTAAATTTTCAACATTGGCACTAAATCTTGTTGGCTTCAAATCCATTTTTATTAGAATAAAAGTAATTTGTTTTTATCATGCGAAATACTATTGAGAGGTAACATTTTATGAAATCACATCGTTTGCAGTAACATGGATGGAACTAAAGGCCATAAGTGAAATAACACGGACACAGAAAGTCAAATACTGAATGTTTTCACATGTAAGTCGGAGATATGTGATGTGTACACATGGACATAGAAACTGAAATAATAGACATTAGAGACTTGGAAGGGTGAGAGGGTAGAAACATGGGAGAGGGGTGTGGAATGAAAAATTCCATAATGGATACAATGCACACAATTTGAGTGATGGTTATACTAAAAGCCCAGACTTCACCTCTACGTTACATCCATGTAACAAAACTGCACTTGTACCCCCTAAATCTATAAAAAGGAAAAAAGAAAAAGAGAGGTAAAAATATACTGTTGGATAGGACCACTGATGATATATGCTCAAATATGAACCCTGTTACTGAAATCATATCTCAAAATTAACCAGAATTCCACTATTATTTTTTATTCAAGCCTGAATAGTTAATAATAATGATAATAATCACAGTTTTCATCATTATATCTCAGTAGTTCTGAAATCCCTGGGCTTTCTTACCTGGGTGAATTAACTTAAAAGATGGGGGGAAAACTAGCAATATTAGAAAACAGAGACATAAGATAAGCACATGGATTACTTTAGTTTTAGAAACATTATTTTTTGTTGTGATTTCAGAGAATTCAAAATACAATTTGGATGGAAGATAACTAATTCTTTCAGGGTCAGACAGAAATCCAACATTCCCAGACAGCCTGTAGCTTGTTCAATCAATAAGTTCTAGTTGATCCCATTGTGATGGCCATTTCATTTGTTTTATGTCCCATATAGTTCTTTGTTATAATAAACTCATTATTAATTATTCTTAGGTGAAATATAGACGTTTGGGTCCTTTCCCTGTTCGCTAAGAACTGATATGACCAAAATATTACCAACATGTATAATCAATAGGTTCAAACTCTAAGAGAAGTCTTAGAATTATTCAAAGAGAATACTTTTATTAAATTTGACTACTCTATGTTCTACCAGTGGGTCTTAAAAACTTATTGGGATGTCTAGCAGAAATGCAGATTAATTCTTAAGTCTTTGCTGAAAAAATGGAAAGCTGATTTCTTAAATAGCAGATTCAGTGACAGGATTAATGGTGAAAAGTGAGTGGAATAAATTGACAGCTAAATGAATGAATTAATTAAATGAAGTGGGACATATATGGACTGATTACAAGGTGTCATGACCAAAGATTATGATAAATCAACTGCGTCATCACTGAAATGGCTTCAACTATTACTTGAATATTTACTTAAACTTGTAGTTCAAACTTTAATCTTCTCAGAAGACTAGGGACTTTGAAAACAGAGTCCTTTTCTTACCAGTCTTCATATTCTTGATGATATGTTGCATAAATGTTTACAAAATAAATTTATTCTCAAGCGTTCTTTTATCTAGTCAACATTATTATCACTAGAGGTTACATTTCTATGTTACCCATTACTCTGTAGCAAGGTACGAGCATTCCTATTCTTTTGCTATGGGAATACAATTGTTTTCTTTAATATTTTTACCCTTTTTTATTGGCTAGCAAAAAGTAGTATAGAGAAATGGTGAGTATAGGCTTCAAAGTTAGACTCTCTCGCTTTAAATTCTGATTCTTTTATACAATAACAATACCTATATGCCTCGGCTTATTTACAAAATAGGGATAAATATAGAACTTATAAAGATTTCTTGAGACTTAAATATGTTACATAAAATGCAGAACAAAGCAACCAACAGAGTAGCTGCTCAATAAATACTAGCTACTATTATCACTGACTTACTAAAAGGAAGGACAGCAAGTATTTCCCCTCTGACCTTTGGATAGTTTAAAAATCAAGCTTCTCACTCAAGGAAAACAGAACTACTCTTTCTGATTGATTTTTAGGTTTTTTTTTTTTTTCCTCCTCATGTTGGGATGTTGTTTTTTGTTTGTTTGTTTGTTTGTTTGTTTTTTAAGCTTGGATTTTAATGAGCAATCTAGATCAATTGTTAAGAAAGAAGAAAAGAGATTCCTTAGGCGGGAAGTTAAAGGAAAGAAACATGCTAGGGAAAGCAAGTTGAAGAGAAGGTATGATCTATCCACATTTTTAAAAGGAGCAGAAATGAGTGCAAAAGATGGTGGGAGGTGAGCAGAGCGGGCCAATATAGCTAGAAGACAGTTTGAGGTTGTGTGAGAGAATGCAATATCTCCAAAATACCAGGTGATTGGACATGGCAAGAGACTGCCAAGATGAGAACTGTTTTGGGATCTAAAACTTGTTGACTTAAAAATCCATCTCCCAAGAGTTTGTGCAATTCCTGTCTGATTACTTTGTGGGGAACACCCCCCAGGCTCCTCAATGACCCAGGGCATCTGCAAATCCAAGAAAGGGAAACTCAGGATGACTAATGTGGTGGTGGTGGTGATGTTCTCCACTCATGAACTCCTGGGAGCAGAACTCAGTCTGCTGGAAAACCTAAGCACAGTCCATTATTAAATGCTTTCCTCTCCCCAGTCTTTTCTGGGATGTTAAACCAGGATAAAAGAAAAAAAAAATCTTGGCAGTCATTTATGACTGTTTAATTTACCCATATAACAGTAATGTGTAGAGTTTTTTTCCCCGATTATCTAATTTTTTGATCATATTTGTTTCTTTATCCATCTCCTTCATCTATACTTTGACCATGTATGACATACATTTGCCTAATGCAATAATATATCTATGGTAACAAAACTCTGTACAAATTCAGCAAACAAAAAGGAGGCACATTTTAAAAAATACAAAAGGGAAATTTGGATATTTAGAGAGAAGAAAATATTTTATTCCATATTCATGTCTTTTATTCTGACTAAATATAAAATGGGATATATTCATCTATTGGTGATTCGGTAAGAACAATGCCAGAGAACTTCACAAGTTTAAAAGCTACATGAGGAGTTTGAAATGTTCATTTAAGAGCATCCTAAAGCTTCACTTTCTAAACTTGAAGGACTTAGTAACCTAAAAAAAAAAAAAAAACTAAATCTTAGCCCTAAATCTCCAGAGAGACCCTAAAAATATAGTCAGATGGTTTTGACATTTTCCTGCAAGCATTTTTCCCCTCCTTAAGAAAAAACATGATTCATAGCTGCAAAAGGACAAATGAGAAACAATAATTATAGTTAGTGCTGGTCAATCCTTGATACTCATTTTCTGGTTTACTTTATTCTTTTCCCCTACTGTAGCCAGCTAACATCCTTGCATGTACAAACTCCAGCAAGACAGAAAAGAAAGAAGAAAATAACTTTTTTTTTTTAAATTGAAGGATCAGATGTTAAAAGAACTATAAGGCAGCTTTCCTCTGCTAGCTTCAGATTCCTGACACTGTGAAACCTAATATATTTGTTATTACGGTCTACCCCTGGCTTACTAATTTATGTTCTAGATATCGCTAAATACACATAATGACATCATAAGCAGGGTAGCTGACTGCATGGAAATGGGACTCCACCTCCCCGTCTGCCTACGTGTGAAGTCGGGAGATGCATTGCAGGTCCCTGTATGTGTTGTGGTAGAAATGGTGATGATGACGTTGAGGACAATGACACTAATGACTACAGCAGCTCAGCTTTATTGAGCAATTGCTGTGTGGCAGGGATTTTGCTTTTGGTGCATTACCTCTTTTAATCTTTTCAACAATTCCTTGAGAGAGGCACTGGGATAGTTATTTTGTAGATCCAGAGACAGAGGCTGAGAGAGGTCACTGACCTAAGGCCATGTAGGTAGGAAGAGGCCAGAAACAAAGGACATTAATACTCCTGAACAGAAAAATGACTAATTTAGATACTACCAAAGATTCATAAACTTTATATCGAATAAGTCAAATGCTTTATTATGGAACCATCATTTCATAATTAATTCTTAATAAAATAGTTTATATAAAAATTCTTACATTAACTTTGACTTAGAATTCCATAGCATAAAAAAATTTATTTCCCATAAGTAACTTATATGTTCCTTTAACTGGAACATAGACTTCAGGAAGCTCAGAGTTAACTTTAACTTTTAAACAGTGCTCTGTCTCACTCTAGTTTCCCCCCCCTACATGTCTTATTTCATATGTGACTTAAAAATAGCCTCAATCCTCACCTCTCCTATTCTAAAACATATTAAAAATACAACTGATGAAAAATCCAAAGCAATTCCTTAAAAAGGATTACAGCAGTTAAGGTCAATTCACAATCTTCTTTCTTAGTTCTGTAGTATGGAAAGACAGTGGCTGTTCTTTTGGAGAACTTGCAATTTTCTTTGGAGAGGCATGCCCTTGTCTGTCCCTATGAGCCATTTAAGCTACTTCTGTTTCATTCATTAAGAATGGGAATATCCTTTTTATTCTTAATCTTAGTTAGTTGACTTTCTTCTTTCCATTCTTATGTAATTGGGAAATAATGCTTTCAATGTGTCATTATTTCAAATTAACTAACTGAACTGAAAAATAATTACTTTCTGCTCCTTTCATCTCCATGATTCTATTCCAGAGACAGGCTTTCCTGCCCATGGTATTCCCATCTTAACTCTTCTGCTTTATATTCTGTATTATAACAAAGAACTCCTTGGTTATCTGTATGCCTTTCCAAGATGGCAGGGAAATAGAATACGTGGAAATCAGAGACTGAAAGAGCTTGAGACAAAAATAGTCAAAGCCTTATTTCCCCTTGTAGTTTCTAGACTGAAGCCTTTGGCGCAGTAATGATTTAATGAATGAATAATAAAATTCAACCACATATTAAATATTCAAATATTAACCATACATCTTTCCTTGCAACTGCTTAATGTAGTTGTTAAGGCACCTTTCTGCTCATTTGCTCACCACAAAGCCCTACACATCCGATGCTGACTCAATTTGGAGACTCGACACTTTGGGGATTACTTTGACAAAGTCCTCATGCCTCTGATTTCAAAAAGAAAAAAAAAAAAAGCTTCCATTATCATATTAAGAAAAGTAGAGATTCCAAAATGGAGTATACATATCTAAAATAATAAAACACTATTAGTCAATTTTTTAAAGCTTCACAGAAAAAGAGATCCAGCAAGTCTACATCATTTCTACTGTGCAATTTTCAACTTTGTAAAAAGTCTAGTAGTACTGGCCAACAGAATTATGAATCATAACTCTAATTGTTATGATCATTTAATTGGTTCAAGGCCCACAATGCTTACTTTTAGGCATGTTAGTGATCTCTCATCTTGTTCCACTTCTCGCCCACACACACACTTAGCTACTTTCATTATTTCATATTTGCCAGGGCCAAGGTGGACAAGGCTGACATTTTTTATTGAGAAGATTTTTATTAAAAGAAGAAAAGCCTGAAATATGAACCACCATATCCAATCATTACAAGAGACCCAGACACTAAACTGGGCACTCTCTGTAGCCAATCTAACTCATTGCTACATTAGGAGTTAGTAATGGGTGCCTTAGTTTGTCTATTCAAGCCTTTCCTGGAAAAGAACAGGACTCAAGGAAAATCATTAAGTAAATCACACTGTTCTCCCCATTTGCTATCTATCACATCAAAGGATTTCGTGTAGGTAAAAACAACTTAAAAGAAAAAAAAAAGGCAAATTTATTTATAAAAAGTAACAAACAGAATGAGTCAGGAATGAAAGAAATAGACTTTCAGGTTCTGTTTGGGCAGATGGTCAAATGAAAAGTCTTTCCTACTTGCCTGGGAAGAGCCTTCCCAAATCCTATCCTAGTGCCTGAAGTTTATTATCCATTTCTAACAGTGGCTTAGAACCATTAGTTAATTAACACATTAACTGCCATGTGAGTTGTATTTAATTCACGATAGTTTTGAGCCCCGGGCCTTGTGAAGCATATGAAGATTCAATTCTCCAAAACAAATTCAGTAAGTATGTAGTGAGTCACATACAACTCAATTGACATGCAATGTAAAAATTGATTCTAGCACCATGTGAGTTACATATAACTCACACACAGAAAACAATAAAAAATAATACATTTTTCATTAAATTAGAAAGCATCGTTTTGTTTTCAAAGTTTTTGTTCTATTTTCGTAATAAAACACCAAGGCCCCAGGGAAATTTTTTTTTTTTCTAGTGTGGCAGTCAATGTGTTAAAGAATTATTGAGCACTGTCCTGTGCCAGACACAGTGCTTAATGCTGTTCTCACTGACATAGCTGTGTTCTCCCAGAGATGTTTAACATCAGTCAGCTTACTCTTGTGCTCTCAATTCTAATTACTGAGTATAATAATAAATAAAACATGAAGTGAATAACAAATTATGTGACAAATAGGCCCCCAATATTTTTTTTTCTAATTCTGTCAATTTACAGAATTGATTATAAAGAATCAATGGTTTTGCTTTTGAATATAGCTGACTACTGGAAAAGCTAAAGGTCTCCCAAATTCCAGGGCAGTGTTGATTTCTCTCTTCTAAAATCGATTGTCAAATATATTCATAAGCCAAGAAGAAGTGTGAGATTGAAAAATAACAAATATGCACAGTCATGCATTTAAACCCCATTTCCTTCTACAAAGAATTTAAAGCAGCCTACAGTTAAAAAACAGAAAAAAGATGAAAATAAGACCAAGCCACCAAACAGAACTTTCCCATCCCATTCATTCATTACTTAATGAATTTCACATAAATTTTAAGTGCTGCTATAGATTCTCTGACTTATTTGCTTCAACCAAGGTACCTCTTGTTTTATGATGAATTTGTTTCAATAGCCTTACAGGAATTCATTTTTGCACTGCTCTATTAACTATGCAAAAGATTAGAAGCTGAAGGTTTTTCATTTTTATTCTCTTTATTGTGATCTCGGACTCTTTATTTAATATTGTTTAGCTAAATTGTTTCCTTGTCTCTAAAATATCTAGAGAGGCCAGATTGAGCAATTGGCAAGTGATAAACCAAGTGATTAATTTAGACCCATAATTACAGTTGAGTTGATGAACAGGAGTCACATGCGTTCTACATTGAGTTTCTTGGAAGCGAGAAATAACATGTTAAGGCAATTCACATTAATTCATATACTGTTTATGCCAATTGTGCCAAAATGGCCATCTGTCTAGGACATTTTTTATCTAATTATAATTTGGCACAATGGTTGGTTTTTCCTGACCAACATCGAAGTACTGGCCAACAGGTGCCTTTTATGACACATTATCCACAAGTGAGTTTTAACCATTGGCATTTTAGGAGGAAAATCTGTTTCTAAATCCTGATTTAATTCTGTATTTTCTTTTTAATCTGAGACAATTTTATCATGATTGTAAAGTTTTTTCCTCTTATTTTGAATAAATGTTTTAACATAGAAAATGGCACTTTTATTGGCCGATATTTACATATTAAATTTTCATTTCACTTTCATATTGTGGCAACTTCATACTATCTAATCTCTTTTTTTTGTTAAAATAATTAAGGTCATTGCATTTTCTTTCCAGCCTATTTCAACCTAATTTTATCTAATTCATGTTTTCATGACTTCTATTAATATTAGTTGCTTCTAACTGAGGCATAATATTCTTTGCACAGAACCCAAATGCAGGACAGGTTACTATGTTCTGCATACTAGTTAAAATACCAGATCTTCTGATAGCCTCCTGCATATTGCTTTATAGCCTCATCTGGAAATCACAAGGATTTAATTTATCATGACTACTGCAAAGTCGATTCTTAATAATTGTCAGTACCTCTGGAATTCACACAGCTTCTTAGCCACTATCTAGGCAGGGTGCCTATTTTTAAACAATTCCTTAGAGAAGACTTCCAACTACTTTAAGGGAACTCAATGCAGCATTTGGAATAAGCACACGCTGATCAGATCAGATAATGTCTGTTTCCTGGTCTAAACCCTGCATGGCGCCCCTGACTATATAATCAAGTTTCATATCTGTAGACTGATATTCAAGGGCCCCCTTGGCCTGGCCCCAATTATATGTGGTCATGTAGCCTACCTTCCAGTCATACCCAATCATTTACCATTTTAAGACACATGAAGGCCCACAATATAACTATAGAGATACTTATACTTTTCCCTCTCTTTGGCTAATCCTCTCTTCCTTTTCCATCAAAATCCTATTAATACTTTATAGTCTCATGCATTGTCAGTTCCTCTGTGAAGCTTTGCTAATATCTGTGTTAGGCTTATCACTCTCACAGAGCTTTTTAAAAAATCTGTATTAAAGCACATCTTTCATTCTGCCTTAGTTGTAATCTCATGTCCCCCTTTTCCAATCTAAGTAGTATATGGCCAACCATAGAAATCTTTGCATTCTCTAAAACAGTATACATTGGTGACCAAAACATTTTCATTAAATCAAGATACAAGGTTGACACTTCCTCAAAAGAGGGGTTCCAGAGCACTTCCAAATTACTAACCTCATTAGCAATGAACACATTCCATCTGTTCTTGTTGGAAAATCTACAGCCGAAAGGGCATCCATTGACAACCAGTAGGCCAAGTAAGCTTACAGATAAATGTTGTTTGGTCTCCACACCGTCCAAAAAAATTGAGCCAACATTTATAAGCCAGGAGATTTCATATTAAAAATCGGGATTTGGCTTTTTCTGAAGAAAAAAAAAACCTAAATCCACCGGGCCTGACTTCCCAAATGACAACCATCTGCTGGAGCTGAGTGCAATGTCTGGTTAGGCAGGGCATTCTCCATTTATCCACAGACCACACCAATCTCGTCTATCCCCACAATGAAATTACCAGTTGTCATTTGTTATCATGTTTACACTTTCACTTTTTTATACTTCAGAATTATTTCTCTGTATCTAGAGATGTTAAAAGTAAGAAAACAAAAGCTTGATCAAAAATGCCATGTGTTTTTTTTTCTTGATTCATTATTTTAAGTTACTTGACTTGATTTACATGACCTTTTTAGTTTGCAGTGCCTGATTTATGTTTCCCCTTGCCTCAGAACATTCAGCTAACCTGTTTGAAGGGGTGAGAACTTATCCAAAAAGATTAAGTCTATTATCATCATCAGGTTAACAATACTATCTATGATACTAATCAATTTTTTTTTCTTTTAGGGTAGAAAATAAGAGGTCAACAAAACAAACCTGGAATGATTCCAAGGGAATTATTTTTTTAAATATGTGAGCAGCATTAAGTCAACTCTTGCTATGCCACGGACTGGCAACAATTGGACCCTCAGAATCTGTGCTCAAATTTAAAGGTATTCTGCTAGCCAGAATCATTTGCTGATCATTTCTAAACAACAGTAGTCCAAGTCCAGAGATAAAAAACTAAATGTAAAGACTTACATGATCTTAAAAGCAAGATTTATTACTTTGGGCACAATCTCTAAAAGAAGGAATTTTACAGAATCTGGAAATAGGGTGAAAAACACAAAGAGCTCCAAGCATTACCCCTGCAATGGAACCAAGAAAACTACTGTTCAAAAAGGGAAACATTTGCTCTTTCTGTCATTAGAGACTCACCATGTTCTGAGTTAATTTCACCAGCAAGGAGAGACATGGGTCAGTAGGCACAGCTCTTCTCACCACCATCAGAGACCCTTACAAAAGCGACCAGCCCCAACTCAACCATTAAAGAGAGCACATTTGTAGCTACAAGCATAACTTTGCACTCAATTTTACTCTCAATCTAAAACATTTTATTCACAAAGTAATTAGAAAACACTGGAGGAAAATATCAGCTCAGTAGGAGAGTACAGAAAGGATTAACCTGGCTGCCCCAAATAAGCAACAATTTGAATGGATGCTAATGGAAGAACAGAAGGAAAAGGCAGTTTGCTTTCTGAGCCTTCACACTCCTGAGGTCATCTGTACTTCATTGCGATGGGCGTGCATGTGTATGTGCTCACAAAAGCACTGGAAAAAATTCAGCCTATTTTCCAACGTCCTTTTTACATAACTCCAAAGACCAAGTAGTTTCTGAGTTTCCAGCAGACAGAATATTTGAATGACAGCATTTTTCCCATTGCATCTTAAAAAAAAACCTGTAGTATATTCTGTAAAATCATGTGTGTTGCTATTTACAACAAACTCTTCTTTCTTTTCTCATCTGCTAGATTTTATTTAAATATTACAGCAATCTGTCATTCTGATGCAAATTAGATAGAAACTTGTAGTACTTGCTTTTCTGTCCTTAGAGCAATTATTTCCAAACTTTTTGACCAAGAATCACGATGATAAATATATTATACATAATGACTTCATATACACATACCTGAAACAAGATTTAATGAAACAGTACTTAACTCTTATTGACTCCTCTACATTCCAATATTTGCAATTATGTTTCTTTCTATTTCATAAAAACAAAGGGCTAGTTGTTACCCACTAAATTGATTCTGTGGCTCACTAATATGTTGTAACTTGCAATTTTGAAAAACTTGAAAGCTTTTTGCTTTCAGAGGTGTTTACCAGCATAGTCTATTTATTAACTAAATGCAGAAAAGAAATAGAAAAATTTTAAAGATGGTGAATAAAAATATAAATAGTAAAAGCATATATCAGAGCTATTTATTTCCGCAACGTTGAGAGAAAACACATATACTAATTTATCATTGAAAATAACACCACAGGAATATTGTGACTTTTAGCTACTATTTCACAAGTGTTTCTAGGTGCTTAGTGCTCTGCAAAGCATTTGAAAGTCTTCTAAGTCTCAGAAAAACACTGAGTTATATACTATATTATTTATATACTATTATTATTTTGCAAATTAGAAACAGAAAATTTGCAGGTCTGACTTCAAAAGCCTGAGCTATCAACCACTAGTGTGCTCTCACTTCCAGTTGCAATTGCTGTATCCTACCAATTTCAGCAAATAATAAAATGAGCAGATACCATTCAAAATTGGTAAACATTTCAAAGCATCAATAGGAGACATCTGTCTATCTGGGCTATACACTATTTGTCAGGCTTTAGAATTTCATAAAAAGATCAAAAATTAATCAGAAGAGTTTTTTTAGTCCTTAATCAGAAGAGATATTATATGAAACCCTTACCTCCACCACTAAAGGAACATGAAGCACTTATTTTATGTCCACACTCTGCTAAGTAATCTGCATGCACTTTATAGATAAGGAAGAAGTAGCTTCCATAATTTATCCAAGCTTTCACTCATATCATTTTTTCCCCATGTATCCCATTCCCTAGCAAACTGAACTGATTTTGAGTTTCCAAAATCCACAATGCTCTTTTGTGTATCCACAACTTTGCACAAGTGTTTCTTTCTGTTTGCCATAATATCCTTTCCTCTCTTCTCCAATTGGCTTATTTATTTAAGACTTAATTGAAAAGCCACACAGAAAGTCATCCTTACTCTTTTTCCCGTGTTAAGTGTCCCCCTCCCTTCCTTCCTTTCCTCTGTGATAGCATTTATATTTTCAATGTCAGTTGACTTGTTGGTGAATGTCTTGAGGTGGAGAGCATGTCTTTCATTTACCACAGTTTCGGTACATGGCACTATGGAAGGTTTTCACTGAACATTGACTAGTTGAATGAATGAATGAACAAATTAATAATGGCAAACAAATAAAAAAACCTGAAAACTAAAACAACAGTGCCCATATCCTTACCAGATTAAACTACAAATTCAAACTCCTGCATAGTTACTGATGAAAAAGTGAAAACAGTGTTGATGGTATAGTGATGAGCACAGCTGCCTTCCAAACAGGGAAAACTGATGGAGACCTTTTCCTCAATAAAACTTTCCAAGAGTGATCCTAATACTGATCAGTCAATCCTCAAGATGATCACCAAAAGCAGGTTTAACTGAGCTGGTAGAAAATAATACAGAATGAAAAATTGTGGAAAAATAACAGAATGCTAAAATTGGCCCCCAAAGGGGATGATTGTTGCTATATGGAAGAACCAAAGCAGAAGAAATATAAACCTCTGTAAATCAATGCTGCTTGTTATTATTTGTGAGTTGTTATGAGTTGCTTGGATAAAAACTAAAAATGAAAAGAAACAGAAGAGAAAAATTCCCACTTAGAGATTTCCAAGAATAGCTTTAACCATTATTTTAAAAAAATAGAAATGTGTTTCTCTAGCAATATGCAAACAGGATTTTAAAGATAATATTGGCTCTTTCATGAACACAATACCTAGAAATGGGCCCTATGGTATGGAGCTCCTAATCACCAGAATGACAAATATATTTTCTAAAACAAAATTATACATTTCACACTTCATGCTCAATGTCAAGTTATTTTTAATTGTAAAAGCTCACTGAAGAATGAGTGAATATCAGTCATCCAATTTTCACAGGGATTTCTACTACTTTGTGACATGCATGACAAGTGGTTACCAAGTCATTCCCACAATTGTGGTAAATGTTTCTGCTGTATATGCCAATAAATGTTAAGCTCCTTTCCTTTGTGACAACTTTGATCATATAAGATGCCTGTAAATATGAAATCAATAAATGGTATTTGACATCAGCAATGTTGTGCAGCAAGTAAAATGAAATTACTATCACAGTTTTAGTATTGGTGTGAAGCAGGTTCTCAATCAATTTTCAAAGAAAACAGATTGCAAGATAGAGTGACTGACAAATTCCATGAGAATATAGGCGGGGAGAAGTGCAACATAAACTGATGCTGGTCTGGCAGAAAAGCTACAGTCCAGACCATAATTTATCCTCTCATTGACTGTGAATCTCTATTCTAGGTTGAGTCTTTTGGGAGTTTGTTTGATAATAGTAACTAGATAAATTCAAAGAAAAATTAATCCATATATCCTTTTTTAAAAAATATTTCAATTTTATTGAAACATAATTTAAATACCATACAATTCACCCATTTAAAATACATGATGCAATGATGATTTTTAGTAAATTTACAGTCATGCCACCATCAAAAAATCCAATTTCAGAACATTTTCATTAATTCAGATATCTCCCCTCCCATTTGTAATTAATCCCCATTCCAGCCCTAGGAAACTACTAATCTTCTTTCTGTCTCTATGGATTTATTTTTTCTGGCTATTTTATATAAATGGAAATATACGGTATGTACTCTTTTCCATCTGGCTACTTGCCTTTGGCATAATGTTCATGAGGTTCACCTCTTTTGCTGCATGTGTCGGTAAATCATTACTTTTTATTGCCAAATAACATTCCATTGTATGAACATACTACATTTTGTTTATTCATTTACCAGTTTACGAAAATTTGGGTCAATTCTACTTTTTGTTTGAGTTGGAAATATTAATGTGATTTCTTAAAATATATTTTCTAGCTCTGTCTACTGTGACCCTAGTAATTCACAACTACCACCCTAATCTTGGTTTTCGAATATGATTTCTTATTAAAAGAAATGGAGGCTTTTTAAGAAACGGCTGATTTAACCTCTGGGATAGAGAAAAAAACAAGGTGAACCTGGCACTTCTTGTTCCAGAAAGCAAGGAAGCATTCCAAAACTAATGGAGTTATGATAAAAAGATTCAGGAGCCAGCCTGAAGGGCCTTCTGCTAACCAAATTTAGGGACATTTGAATATCAAAAAGAATAATGACTGCACTTGATTATAATATACTGAGTAAATAAAAATTGATGCATTCATTGTAATATCAATTTATTTTATTTTTTTAACTATTAAATTTTATTTTTCAGCAGATGAGGAAAACGAGTTTTGTGTGTGTGTGTGTGTGTGTGTGTGTTTTAAATTTATTTTATTTCAGAATGTTAAAAATATGCAACGCTTCATGAATTTGCATGTCATCCTTGAGCAGGGGCCATACTAATCCTCTCTGTATCATTCCAATTTTAGTATATGTGCTGCCGAAGAGAGCACCGAAAACAGTTTTTGAAGGTTAATTTTCTTCTCTTCCTTTTTTTTTTTTTTATTTCAGGGTATTATGAGGGTACAAACATTTTTGTTACCTTTTATGTCTTTGCCTCACGCAAGTGAGGGTTAGAGGCATGCCCTTCCCCTCTACAATGCTCACCGTGTCCTTTAGTTGTGGGTTTACCCCCCCTAATCCCTAGAGAATATTATTGCCATGTGAGCACCCTAGTGTTCATCAGTTAGTACCAATTTGATGGCGAGTACAAGTAGAGCCCATTCTTCCGATCTTGTGATACCTCAGTTCGGATAATGGGCTCAAGTTCAATCCAGGAAAATATAAGAGGTGCTAGATCACTGTCATTTCTTATAATTGAGTAATATTCCGCTATATACATATACAAAATTTTATAATCTCCTCATGAATTGATGAGCACTTGGGTTGTTTCCACGTTCTTGCAATAGTGAATTGTGCTGCCATAAACATTCGGGTGCAGATGTCTCTATTATAGCATATAAATTTCAGAACTAAACTCTACCTATTAAGAACCAAGCCTGGCTAAGTCAGATCATCAAGTTTTACTACAAAGCTCTAG
>CAUYSK010003296.1:0-28076 GCA_963575035.1 Avahi laniger
CCAGATTTAGGATCCATCTTACTAGAGAATATAAACTTGCCACTAAGAGCTCAGTTTGGGGTGGAGTTTTCCCTTTTCCTTTTTTCCTAAAATAAATAAACAAAACAACACAAAACAAAAAGGAAAAGAAGAGAATCTCTGCTAAAGAAACCTGAAACCTTAAGCTGGTAGTTATTAGGTAAGGCATCAAGGAATAGACGTCAGACACAACAGGAGCTCTGGAGGAAGCATTAGGCATTTGAACTCTTAGGCAGTGCTGAGAGAGAGGGAGAGATTGGTGTTCAAAGAGAATTTAGGTTAGTTTGAGGAAAAGAAAATGAGCTTTTTCTTAAGATATATATGAAACTTCTTTCCATGACAGACTAGTGCTTTTTAAGGAATAACTTAAGTGCTAGGAGGTACAGGAGACAAATGAGCATTTCAAATATTAAAAGCACTCCTGTCTTGAAAACGTTCCTTATTGAAAAAGCTCTCAAAAATGCTTTTGTAGGGGAGAGTAGAGAACCTCACCCATTTCACTGGTTAATTGCCTGGGCAGGGGATTATGCTACACCTTGTTTCCATCCACTGACAGGCAGACAGCCGACAAAGAGATTCCAGTGAGTCAGAGGGGAAGGGCAGGCCTCAAGCAGTCTGACTGTTGGAATTTGGTAAAAAACTGCAGAGACCTGAATTTCTCCAGAAAGGCACATCATTCAGAAAGAAAGGGGAGAGAAGGCCAGAAAGAAGAGAAAGATTATTAGGCAGATTTTACTAATACCTACAAAGAAAATAAATAATTTATCTTTTATTCTTGGTTATATTATATAAGATGTTTGAAGTCATTTACAATTAAACAGTCTGGTGTCATTAGGTTTAACAATGGCAACGTAGGAAAAATAACCACCTGAAATTCTCAGAGGCAGTGAAATAAACCCCTTCTTTCCTTTCTTTCAAATCAATTTCTGAGACTTGTTTGCAAACACTGATTTAACTTCTTTATCTTCCATTCATTTCTCAACTCTCTGCAGTCTGGTTTCTACCATTCTACTTCCACTAAAAATACACCTTCTCAAATTTTCTTTGGCTTCCTTCTTACTAAAGCAATACTTTTTCAGTCCTTAGGACATCTGCAAGTACCCTATAATATCTGGGACATGCTTAAATTATAAAATTATTCATTGTTTACCTGAAATTTATTTTTTTCCCCTGAAATTCAAATTTAACTGGGCATCCAGTTTTTCATCTGGCAACTCTACTCCTAACTGGTTTCTATATCTAGTCTTATCCCTCTCCTACAGATTTTTCACTTTTGTTATAGTGATTTTTCTAAAGCAGAAAATGATCATGTTACTCTAAAACATAAAACATAAACACCTCTCAGTCTTCTCAGAATAACGTATATACTCCTTAGTAAGTATTGTGAAATCTGACAATGACTTATCTTTCCATCTTTTCCTTTCAACCACTCCACTTCATTTCACCCTATTCTCTAGTCACAATGAACTAATTTTAGTTCCCTAATATGCTATGCTCTTTATTTCCTCAGAATTTGTACACACTACTGCCTTTGTCAGAACACACCTCCCAACCTACTTCATCCCACTTGAAAGGCTAACTCCTAGCCATTCATCTGGTCCAATTGGATATTCTAATCCAACCTATTCACATATAATGAATAACTAAAAAGATTAGGTGAGTTGTACAAATTCACAGCTACTTAGTGATTAAACAAAGACAAAAACAAGGGCCTCAATTCACTCATCTAAAAGTACATTATCCCAGCAGTGACTCTAACATACTACCTTCTCCTCCCAGAAAAGGAGTGAAAAATAGAAGTAAAATAGAGATCAATCACCATTATGGAACATTATAGGCAGGACTTTAAAATCCTGTACGTTGATATGCAAGTGTCTAGAATTTCAGCTTTTCTAAATGGAAGTGTTTACAATGATATTTTTCTTACATTTTCTAAATTCCAATCTTAGAAATATGAAATTGGGATTGCTAAGGTGATATTTGGGCTTGTTTCTCTCTCTCTCTCTCCCCCATACACATGTACACATAAACATAAATAAGTTAAAGAGAAAGAAAGAAGACAAATTTTTACAACTTGCAATACTAAAAGTATACTTAATAGACGGTTTACTTAAAATAGCAGAATCCAAATCAGAATCTGTTAAATGCTGAAATGCTAGAGTGGGTAATCACGGAAAGGCATGAATTTTTTTCTTTTAAAATATCTTATAAAAGTTAGGACTTTCATCAATTTTCTGAGATGTATAAGGTGTTGTTCCACCTAAAGGCAGTAGATGCATTAGAATGTTATGGGAGCTTCTTGCAGACCTCAGTATAAACCTGAAAACTTGTAACAATTAAAATAATTTCAAAATAGACATGGTATTTAATATGGTTTCCTGGTTTACACCCTATAAAATGGCCCAATTAAAATAAATAGTTTACTGGCATCCGCCCTAAAGACATGAATCAAGGGCCAAAGAAAATATGAAATGTAGAAAATGTACCAGTGTAAACACTTGGTGACAAGCAAGAGCAGTGAATGCATTAGAAATTCTTAGGAGATTCTAGCATACTATGCCCTGTGTAAGTAAAAGAAAGGTACAGATGGCTTGATGGAAGGAGGCAGCAGTGCAAAAGAAGTAAAATAATTTTCAACTGATATGATGTTTGGAGTTAGTTATATGGCAAAAAGAGATGACCATACATTGCTCTTGGGCTAATGGTGAGGTTTCTGGTTTGGAATGATTAAGATGAGCTGTTGTTTCTACTGGCTCATTTAACCCTCAAAATGCTTCTGAGCGTTTTCAAGCAAATTACAGGGATTAATGAAACTTTTTAATAATTGCTTTATACAGTTTCTAATAAAAAATAGTAAAAAGGCTTTGGAGATTAAGAAATTACTATGATATACTACTTTAACTGTAAGAAAACTTGTTTTACCAAGTCTGGAACCAGGGTCAAGTGATATGAATGTAGCAATAACCATCTTTTTCTTAAAGAAATATACTTTCTCTTCTTTAAGAAATGGCACTTCTGCCAGACACATGGTTCCTAGCACTTTGGGAGGCGAAGGTGAGAGGTTCACTTGAGGCCAGGAGTTCAAGATCAGCCTGAGCAAGAGAGAGACCCATTTCCAAAAACATTAAAAATTAGCTAAGTGTGGTGGCACGCACCTTGTAGTCCCAGTTATTAGGGAGGCTGAGGCAGGAGGATCGCTTGAGCTCAGGAATTTGAGGTTGTAGTGAGCTATGATGATGCCATTGCACTCTAGGCCAGGTGATAGAGTGAGACACTATCTCAAAAAAAAAAAAGTGGCATTTCTTAATCTTTCTGGTCCCCCAAATTTCCAAAGTGTATAAGGTCTCAAAGTTGTGAAAAAATAAGGAATGAAACGTGAAAGAGCTAAAATGGAAAATGTAGAGAAAGAGGAAAGGAACACCAAGTTTGGACTAACAATTTAAAAAAATCTGGTCCTCTCCTTTTCAAAACCGTGCAGCAGGAAAATGGCCTTTTGGAAACTATTAGTTGAATAAGTTAGATCTCTTACCACCTCTCCCATCCCCCTATCCCTGCTCCCCTTGATATCCCTTGAAATAAAACAAGGGAATAAAAGTTGAATAATTTCAAAGAGGAACCAGCCACTGTCCTTAATTAGAGATGGGATAAGTACCACATTTACCAAATACCTAGACAGAATTTCAGGGTGTTGGGAGAGTTTGCCACAGAAAAGAGGCTCATTTGTGAATTGTGATCCTTCATGTAGCAGGTCCTTTGTACTCCCTCATCACTAAGATCCCCTACAAACAATCCAGGGTAACGTCTGCCGCCAGAAAAGGTACTTTGCCTGTTAGCCAATCTCTGGAAGCCAATAGCATGGCTTGACAGTGATGTATAACAAAGTTAGAGCAGCATGATCCATCTCCATTTTCTTGACAAGGATGGCATCTTAGGCCAAGGTGAGGAGGAGCAGGTTGCCTGCCCCCAGTGCTCAGGTTGGCAGCACCTACTATCAAATGACCAGGTGTCTGGCAATGGGCTTAGAGAAACAATGACTGCCTTATCTCCTGGAATTCAAGGAACTTCAGCCCATAAACCAAAATAACTGCTGAATGGGCACTACTCACTGACCCATGTCTGAGAAAAGCCCTTCCAGAGGGTATAGAGTCCATCATCCATAGCCAAAGAGAAGTGACATTGCCATTTTAATGGCAAAAAGGCCTTCTATTTAGGGTCTCTATAGCTAAGAAAGGCATATCATAAAAGTATAGCACCTAGCATGACAAGCCTAGTAGGGATGGTAAGACAACGGCAAAAAAAGAAGAGCTTTTTTACTGCCTATTTTTGATTTAGGGAAGATATTTGCAGTTTGTGTTCATACACCATTTTAGATCTGAGAATCCAAGCTCAATCCTTTAAAAAAAAAATTAGTAAGGACCTGGGAGGCGGAGAGACAAAGTTACACAATCCTTAAGTTTCCAAAGAAGCTTTTGCACAGGTTGATTGAGGGCTGTGCACCTGAGAAAACGATACCAATGATACCAGGTTATGGTCCCTACTTTCATACTACAAATTCCCACTGCACTTGAGTTGTAAGTATGATTTCTTACATAAAATATCTACAGTATGCCAGCTCCTACAGAGAAAATAAGGAATATAGCAAATGAATGAATTGTTGATTACAAGATGAATTGTTAGAAACGAGCATATACAGCAAAACTGAAAAAAAGGGAAATCAAATGATAAAATGAATAAAGAAGAATATGCTGTAACAAAGACTGGCTACTCAAATCCCTATGTATTAATATCTCCAGTAGAGAATGAAAACATGATTGTAAAGAATAGACATAAAATATTTTTCTGATTCCATTAACCAGTCCATCCACCAAAAGACAAAATTTATTAGCCATGGAGCTTTTCTCTTGGAGCAAGTTATTGTCTTCATCATATTAAAGCAATAACAACTAATTACCCTTAGATTTTCACATGTGCAGAACAGTGCAAATTATAGGAAACAAGTTTATTTTTCTGCATACAAACTCAAAGTCTATCATCAATATTCTGACCTTAATGTTTCTCAGATGGAAGAGGGCAGGAAAAAAAAAAAAAGCTTGTTTTAAAATTATAATTCAGAAGGATAAGGCTATGGACAACAGCTAAAGCTTCTGAAATTAATGATACTGAAGCACACAAAATATCTTTCAGTGGTCTACCAACAAGAAATTTGCATCTTCAAGTACTATATTCTCTAACAAGAGCGGCATCTGTTATTTTCATTTAATTTAGTAGATGAAGTTTAAAATTTTACTGGGCTCAAACTTCCTCTATTCATCTCTCTTTAAACTTTACATTCTTAAGATGACTCCCTTTTCACTCTTGAAGAGGTACCAAATGCCTAAGATATTAATACAATTTCAAGTGTCCTTTGGATAAAGTATTTAAAATATTTAATATTTATAATTATAATATTTAATATTAAATATTAATTGGAAAGAAAGTAAATTAAAAATTTTTTATAAGAATCCTTTAGTATGAAATGGTACTGTTTTCTACAATGATTGAACATTTTCAAGATTTATTTAATTCCACAGACAGCCACATTTTCTTTTTAAAAATCCATTTCTATCAATATTCATATCTGGATACCCAGGTTTCCAAAAGAAATGTATTCATACTCTTTAGTCTTCTCCGAGGTTCAGGACTGCTCAGCTAACATGTTTCATTATGGCAATTGCGATCTTACCCACAACCACATTGACATCTCTATCAGAACACCACAGTACTTCAGGTATTGAGTACAGTTTGACTTCTTTCTTAAACAGCATCATCCAGCTGGGAATGGTGGCATGTGTCTGTAGTCCCAGCTACTCAAAAGGCTAAGGTGAGAATATCGCTTGAATCCAGGAGTTCAAGGCTTGAGTGAGCAATGATCAAGCCTGTGAATAGCCACTGCACTCCAGCCAGGGCAACATAGTGAGACCCTGTATCTTTAAAAAAAAACAAAAAACTGACATGATCCAAAAATAAAAAGTAAACAGTATAAAACAAATTTTGAGACAATCCTGCCTTAAAGAATTACATACAAAGTGTCTTTCAGAAAAAAATTATTGACTTTATTGCAATGGCAATTTAATTTACTAAAGTCCCTGATAGCAATCACTCAAAGCTTGCTTTCTGCTTCCATATACTTTGAATACAGTAGTCCCCCACTTATCCAAGGTTTTACTTTCCACGATTTCAGTTACTGACAGTCAACCATGGTCTGAAAATATTACATCGCTTACTCTTGAACTTTGGGACCATTATTAAGTAAAATAAGGGTTACTTGAACATGAGTACTGCAATACTGAGACAGTGGATCTGATAACCGACATGGCTTCTAAGTGACTAATGGGTGGGTAGCGTATACAACATGGATACCTGGACAAAGGGACGATTCAAGTCCTGTGGTGGGACTGAGCAGGACAGCGCAACATTTCATCACACTACTCAGAATGGCACGAAATTTAAAATGTGTGTTTATTTCTGGAATTTTCCATTTACGTCACAATGCCTATGTTATTCGCCTCACGTTATCTCATCACATAGACATTTTATCATCTCACATCATCACAAGAAGAAAGATGAGTACAGTACAATAAGATATTTTGAGAGAGAGACCACATTCATATAACTTTTATCATAATATATTGTTACAATTGTCCTATTTTATTGTTATTGTTAATTTCTTGCTGTGCCTAATTTACAGACTAAATTTTTGGTATGTATATATAAGAAAAAACATAGTGTATACAGTGTGCCACTAAATGACAATTTGGTCAATTACAGAGTGTATATATGATGGTGGTCCCATAAAATTAAAATAGAGCTGAAAAACTTCTATCACCTAGTGATGCTGTAGCCATAGTAACGTCTTAGTGCAATGCATTACCTTTTCTATGTTTAGATATGTTTAGACACCCAAATACTTCCCACTGTGTTATAGTTGCCTACAGTATTCAGTACTATAACCTAGGAGACATAGGCTAGACCACCTAGCCTAGGTGTGTAGCAGGATATACCATTTAGGTTTGTGTAAGTACACTCTTTGATGTTCCCAAAATGATTAAATCACCTAATAAAGCACTTCTCAGAACATATGTCAGTCATGAAGCAATGCATGACTATATAGAGTTCAGCACTATCTGCAATTTCAGGCATCCACTGAGGCTCTTGGAACGTATGCCCTGTGGATAAGGGGTACTACTGTATAAGTCTCCTGAGGATCATGGGATCATATAAAATTATAGTGAACACTATAATAAATATATTTAATATTTATTTAGTACTTAAAAATATTTATTTACTAGGATCTATAAAGCATTTCACATGCATTATCTAATTTAGTCCTTACAACAACTCTCTACAGACAAAAATAATATACACAATCTCCCTTCTCATAATTATCTCAATATCTGGGAATTAAATAGAAACTCAGAGATCATCTAGTCTATCTTTCTGATTTTATAAATGAGGAGCCCAAAGCCCAAACAGGTTTAATGAATACCCAAGACCATATAGCTACTTGGTGGCAAAAATGAGGTTTAATACAGTGACTTCCATACCAATACTCTTTCCAATGATGATGAATGTGATAATGGAGATGGCTACTAACAGTTATTGAGCATTTACAATAGTAATTATTCAATCATCACAACAAGCGTATGAGATAGGTATAATTGTAAATTCATTTTAAAAATGTAGAAATTGAGGTTGAGAGGAGGAGTTTGATGTGCCCAAACTACTAGATTGAAGTCCAGATTTCAAAGGACAATTCTTTTCCATCACCTAAGATTTTAATTATCATGTATTATATAACTGGCATATTGAGAATTGACTCAATTGGTGGCAAAATTGGCTTTATAATCCATATAAGCTGGTGGTAGGTTGTATGCATTAATACTAAAATTGCCACTCATTGACTCCCCAGTTGCACACCCTTCTAAGAGAATAGTCCTTAAGATTCTAACCGCATCTCAGTTTGCCCTGTTAGCCATGTCTCATGACATCTGTCTTGAGCTACTTCCTACCTCCACTCCCTCCCATTCTCAGGGCTTACGGAAAAGATCCAGAAACTAAAGTAGTTGCTAATTGTAACATATTAACTCATTCAACAAATATGCAAGTGCCATATGTCAGGCACTATGCTAACTCCTAAGAAGAAAGGACTGAGCAGGGCAGACAGGATCCTTGCCCTAACTAATCTAATGTTTATGCTTTTCTTGGACCCTATGAAACCTATATATTTAAAAACAAGCTGTCCTTTACTCTTGAACTGAATTGAACAGATTTTTGCTCCCTGCTGCTATGGTTTGAATGTCTGTGTCCCTTACAAAATTTATGTTGAAATTTAATCCTCAATGCAACAGTATTAAGAGGTGAAACCCTTAGGAGATGATTAGGTCATAAGGACTCAGCCCTCATGAATGGAATTAGTAACCTTATAAAAGGACTTAAGGGAACTAGCTATGTCCTTTTTGCCCTTTTGTCCCTTCCACCATGTGAGGCACAACATTTGAACTCTCTGGGGGGATGCAACAACAAGATGCCATTTCAGAAGAAGAGACTGTGCCCTCACCAGACATCAAACCTGCCAGGGCCTTGAACTTGGACTTCTAGCCCCCAGAACTGTAAGAAATAAAGTTTTACTGTTTATAAATTGCCCAGTCCCAAGTATTTTGTTATAGCAGGACAAATGGACTAAAACATTTGCAAATAAAAATAATCTAATTAAGATAGATTATCATTAGGGAATGAACTGTCAATCAAAAGAGAGAGTAGAATGTTTGGAATTGGTTAGAGGTGATGGTAGGAAAAGGGGTATTGAGACTTCCCTTCATTTCCCAGGATGAAAAGCCAACAGTCTATGGAATGTGGCAGCCAATCTCATAATTAAGATATTATCTTAAGTAACCTGGGAACATGTTATCACTGAGGGTGAAGCTTTGGAGAACTAGGTTCTGCTGTCATTTATTGATTTAAAGAGACTGAAGAACATGAATCACATGATCACTTTTAACAACACGGAGCAACTTACAATGACAACAGGGCAAATTCTGGTCCATCCTAGAATACCCAGCCCAGGAATCCAAGAAAACATATAATGAAGTCTATTGCAGTAATCCCTTTCTGCCTGCAGCTGGATAGCTGAGTGAGCTGAAAATCAAGTACCTAAATTGATTTCAAGTATCAGCTGTCTTCATAATCTCACCATACTTCCTTGATAAATGCAAGGGTACTGAGAGAAATCATGGAACTCTGATCCCTTGTTCTGCTCCAGAATGCTTTCCATTGCAATCCCACTGCCAGAGAAGAGTAGCACTCAGTTCTGCTATGTTCTATCCTTTATTGAATCTTGTCCTGTGACTAGGATCTAAATACAACATGGGATCAAGGGCAAAAAACAAATACAAGTAGGGAAGAAAGGAATTACATCCAGAAGGAAATATAAAAGTTTCCTAGGGAACCTCAGCAAAAACAGGGAAAACTGTGGATATGCATTCTGCACTACTTCTTCAAGAATGGCTAAACATAATTTTGATCGACAATTTAACTATCATAGAGTATCTCACTGGAGAGGTTTTATTTAATGTATTAGCTAGTAGTTACTTCCACAGTTTGCTTGGTTTGCTGAAGTAGATTTGGGTTTAGCCCTGGCTTAGTTATTATTTAAGGCCCAGAACTCCTTTTGCATAATATAAACTTCAAAGGCTGTGAAAGAAGAATGACAGTGTGGCTCTGTCACATATGTTTTCCCCATGCTTCTCCTCAGCTTTCTGAGGACTCTGCTCTCTTTCCTCTTCCTCACATTTGGAAGAGATTGGTAAAGGAACGCCTGAAGCCCTGTGAGAGACTCTCATGGAGAGTGACTGAAGGTTGATAATTAATTATAAGGAATTGAAAAGGCAAGGATAGTTGGGCTCAAGTAGTGGAGAAAATAAAAAGAAGCAAGCATAGTTATGCCAATTGGCAGTTGCTTGGGCCTAGTACCTAGAGTTTAGAGAGATTTCTTTACAAAGATTCTTAGTTTAGAAGTCCCAGTGGCAAAACCTATTTAGCCTATTTAGGTTTGCCTGAATCATATTCACTAAAATATTTCATATCTGAGTCAGAGGAGAGTAAGCTATGCTACAAACTTGCAACTATTTATTTTCGTGAACATACACAAAGAGATGGAAATGTTCAAATTTCTCAGGAACTACTGGATATTGATTGTGAGCTAAAACTAATTCTTCAGGGATACAGAGAGCCATGTGATCTTTCAGAGTGGAGAGGTTATGTGACAAATGGTGTTCTGCCACTATTTTATATCACAGTAGGCTCAGTGAGATCACGAATTTACTCTGAAGTTGTCTCTCTAAATCTTGAGTGTAGGCCTAATGTCCACATTGGTTTCCTGACCTGTAGAGTGGTAAGAATTATAGTAGAATGGTGATATAGAAGGCGTTGGAAGCCCTTATTCCCTTCCAAAACAGTAAACCAAAGCCCAGATTAATCGACCATCAAAGAACTGAAAGTATAAGCAAAATGCATTCTATTACCTTCCAGTTCAAATATGCAGTTTATTCTGTGCGAAAGATTCATGGATCCTGGGAAACAATGGATTTCACTAAATTTATTAATAAAAAGATTCAATTGCTGCATTTCCTTGCAACCAAATGTGCCCTGAATTTGGTTTAATTATATTTCCAATGTACAAATCTATTGAATAATTTAGGGATCTAAGTAGATAACTAAAAACTGAAAATATTTAACATTACAGATCATAATCAGTGGAAGTAGGAAAGAAAAAACACATAAAAGCATACGGGCAAAAAAATGATAATTGTAATAAATTATAATGAATAAAATTTCCATGGCTATTTACAAATGATTTTGCATATATTATCTCATTTGACTTCATAACAATACTGTGAGACAAATATAGCAGGAATTAATATTTCCAGTTTATTGATGGTCTTGGTGAGGTTAAATGAGTGATTCATTCACTTCCATGGCTTGAATTATCATGCAGATATGTGCTAAAGCTCCCCAAATCATCTCTATAATGCATTACTGCAACAGCCTTCTAACTGGTCTCTGAAGCTCCTGAGAACTGCAGAGTTCCTTCTGAAAGTACAGATCTAATCAAGTCACTCTGCTATTTAAAATCCATGATTTCCCATTTTATCTCCACCCTCCAGCATGATATTTTGCACAGTGTAGGAGCCCACAAATATTTGTTGAATAAATGAAAAATCGCTGAATTAATGCTGGTAACAAATGATTGAGCTGGAATATGAATCTAGATCTCTTTATTTTGAATATACAAAGAGATAGCTTAGGAAATTCCAAACCCAGACACAGACTGAACATCCTAGCACATGGAAGATACAATAGAGCAAGGAGGTGTTAGACAATTAAGGCCTGCTGGTGTTTAACACTCGTTTTCTCTGACAAGACCATGTGTTCCAATATCCAAAACCAAATATAAGATATATAAATATACAGACACGTAAGATGAACTTCATACATAACAGAAAAACCCAGAGACCACTGTTAATTTTTAAGGGAAAAGGGATAATTTCTTCACATCTCCTAAATTTCAAATGACTTCCACCTTGAAGTTACTTGCTTTGGTAACCTGTCAGTAAGAATTACCTAACAATAACACTCCTGTTAGATAACAGTACCCTAAGCAGTTACCATCTCTAGAAAATAGCTGAGCTAATTTACTGATTTGTTGCAAACGCATCAAGCAGAGAATTAGAAAATCATCAGTTCTAATCATACCTTTCAGGACAGCCATAGAAGTTTTACAGACAATTAACAGGAAGCAAAAGTTAATTTATTTTTCTTTTCTTTTTTTTTTTTAAGAAACAAGGTCTCCCTCTATCACCCAGGCTGGAGTGCAGCAGCACGATCACCAAACACTATAGCCTCAAATTCTGGGATTCAAGCAACCCTCTCACCTCAGCCTCCTGAGTAGCTAGGACTACAGGCAGGTAACACCACGCTCGGCTAATTTTTAAAGTTGTTTTTTTTTTTTTCCATGGAGACAGATTACCCCAGTTTAACCTCAAACTTTTGGCCTCAAGTGATCCTTCTGCATCAGCCTCCCAAAGTGCTGGGATTACAGGCATGAGCCACCATGCCCAAATAAATTAAAGGGAATCTCCAAACCTAACTGATTCACAAACTACAGATAAATGTTCAAATGATCTGCAAAAGGCCTTCTGAGATTTGCTGGACATGCTGAATATGAATTAGCAGATATGCTAACTGCTGCTACTGATAATGACAATAATGATAACAACAGAAATAGCTACTAATTATTGCATTCTTAAAGCTTTACCAGCCAATGAGATAAATACTTTTGTGCATTATCTCATTTAGTTCTAACCCCTATCTCTATGATATTAGGTACTATTATTACTCCTATTTCATAAATGGGGCTGTGAGGTATGTTAAGTAATTTATACATGGTCACACTAAAAGTAAGTGGCAATTTGAATTCATTCTGTTGAGGTGACTGTAAAATCTACATTCTTAATGATTAAACTATACTATCTGAATAACTCAGGCTCTTCTTCTAGCATAATTCTTCTATGCATTTGGGATCTAAGAAAATGGCAGCCCAGGCCTCAGAGTCAAACACCCAAGGTACATTCATATTCTATCTTGTCCAGAGTTTGATTTCTTTCAGGACCTATACAGTTCTTCCAAGGACTCAAAGACAAAAAGGGAAAATATCTCATGCATACACCCCACTGGGTAGAAAGATCTAAGTGATAATTATCTTGTCATGTGGGGCTGCTTTTATACGCCTCTGTATAGTTACTTGAATTTTATGTATCATTTCTTTAAGATTTTTTTATAGACCAATGAGCATCTAAAGGAAAAAAATTAGGGGGGTGGTATAGGAAAAGACATAGAATAGAGTTCTTTCTTTTAAAGTAAAATAAATGTCCATGGAAAGTTTCTTGACAGACAAATTACTGCCAATCAGGAATGAAACATTAAATTCTAAATCAATGAACCTTAGTGGCTCTACAATATACAAGGAAAAAAAATTCAGTGCTGATATTATGGTTATTAGTGGGACTGTCATGCCTTTCAAATGTTAGCTTCAATTTGATCCTAAATCTGAAAGGCTATTGCAAATACCGAATGGCTTTTCAGATAAGATACAGGCTTTCTGGAACCTCTTTGACTTGGTTAACAAAATCTATCATGTTTCCACTTTTTCAATTAATGATCTCTCTCCCTCTTAGTATTAACTGAAAAGTGGCTCTGCAATACGGATGCTGATTCCCCTAGAGTTCTCTCAAGTGGAAGCTGCTCATTCTTCTAAACAAAATGTACTTCAAAATCAGGCCATAAGATGGACATTTTTCTTATTCTTCAGTGTTTCTCCCAGATCATCATCACTCCTCCTCAAAGCGAATATATTTCAGCTTTATCATCCTTCATTCTTGTTTACCTCTTATCAATATCAGAAAATGTAGTCTTACAGTCATTCTCAATCATCCATCAGACTTTGTTAATTAACCAATGCTATTAACCAATGGTTGACTGCCGACACCAAAGCCCTATTCTTCCTTTTCTTATAAGAGACGGAGTTTCTACTTTTTCCTCAAAACTCAGGAAAGGATGACTTCATATTTAGCTTCAAGAATCGGTTTTGATTGGTATAGTCAATCACGATGTCTTCATTCTCCTAGTAAATAATTGGTTAAGACAGGGGAATAATGAAACAATTTTGGCTAATCATATGGAATTTTGGCTAATGTTCCCACTGGACATTATCATACCTAGATGAAAGCCCTGGAAGTGTGCTTATTTCTGAATTGTGAGGTTACGGCAATTTTTATTTTCTTTTTTATACTTTTCTTTTTCCCCCAAATTTTCCATGATATTTCCATACAGAAAAACCTAAAAAATCTTGAAAAGATAGTCACTTGATTTTGCTACTAGTTATGATGGACTAATAAACAGAGCACTAATCTTTCCACTGTAGGAAAAAAAAAACCAGAGAACTGAACAAAAGCATCTGAAGGAATGATTTTAAATATTAGATAAGAGGCAACGCAGAACTATAATTCCACAGATAATATGATACTGAGAGATAGAAAATGAATCAGGTGAGCCTGCCTAGAGGCAGTTTCCAGGCTGTGATACAAAGCAGGCAAAGGGAAGGAACTCAAACAGAACATGGTTATCTTACCAAGTTGAAAAGACAGAGACTAGAGTCAAGGGGACAAAAGCAACTAGTATTTGCAGGGCTGAGTACCAGAGAGGAGGAAGCCATGAAAGAGAATACTCAGGAAAACCACAGAAAGGGCCCACTGGATATTTAGTGGAGTACTAATTTGGGCAAGTATAGGAAGAAATTACCAAAGGCTAGGGGAAAAAAACACCAGACATGAATAGGCAGAATTATTTGTGAAACTTTCATAGGGCTGGGCGTACTTTGTGTTCCCACCAGAACACAACCAGAGTCGAAAGACTTCCAGATATCCAGGGCATTAAGCAGAATTCTCTAAAAGGCACTATTTTAGAATTAATATTAAATTAGACCTAGACAAAAGGCTTCTATGCAGCCATTATATGCTTAAGAGCAAGCCTGGAATGGATCCAATTCCAAGTAACTTAAATGCATGTCAGAACAAAATCTAACACTATTTAAAAGAATACAACAAAATACAGTGCTCAACAACATAAAATTTAATATGTAAAAAAACCTAATAAACAATAACCGGGAGTGCAAAGAAATAGGAAAGTATGACATATAACCAGGAGAAAAGAAAAATCAGTAACAGAAATAGACCTGGAAAATACACGGATGATGGAACTGGTAAAATGGAACCATTAAGTAGCTATTATAAAAATGTTCCATATGTTAAAGAAGGTAGAGGAACATGAGCATTATGAGGAGAGAAATAGAAGACAGGAAAAATGAACCAAATGGAGGTCATATAGATGTAGAACAGCAATACCTGAAATGAAAAATACACTGAAATAGACAAATAGCAGATTAGATAAAACAAAAGGAAAGTTGAAAGAACTTGAAGAAACAGCAATAGTAACCATCCAAAATGAAGAACATAAAGAAGAAAAGAATAGTGGATATGAGGGTGATCTGACTACGACATCTGTCACCCCGCTCATTGCCAGAGTTGATTCAGCTGATCTGGCTGGCTAGGCAGTATCCTCTTCCTCCCTCCCCTCTCCATATGCATCCCTCCCAAAGCTGTGCACTCAGTCAAAGAAGAGGGGAAGAGGAGGACCATTCTTTGGTGAAGGGTATATGAGTAGCTGTGCATCCCTGCTAGAACCTCCATATAAGCTCTCGAGAAGAAAAGAAGATTAAAAAAATAATAAACAGAGCATCCATTAGTAAGCTATGGGACAACGTTGAAATGGTCTAAACTATATCTAACGGGAATTTCGAGGGATGGGAGAGACAGAAAAGATATTAAAAGAAATAATGGCCAATGACTTTTCAAATTTAATGGAAATTATAAACTTGCATATCCAAACTCAGTGAATTCTAAGCAGAATTAACCTAAAGAGCACCACAAAAAGGCACAGCATAATGAAATTGCTGAGAACCACTGATGAAAATCTCAAAAGTGGAGAAAGGGAAACATAACACGTACAAAGGAACAAAGACAAGGATAAGAATAACAAAAGGCTTCTCATTGGAAACTATGTCAGCCAGAAGAGAATGGATAAAAATGTTTAAAGTATTAAAAGAAAAAAAAGTATTCAACTTAGAATTCTCTGTACATTGAAAATATCTTCCAAAATAAAGGCAAACTAAAGATTTTCTTAGGAAAAAATTTTTAGAGAATTTAACACATGTGGAATTGCACTATAATATATATTAAGGGAAGCTCCTCAGCAGAATAAAAATGATATAAGATGGAAATCTGAATCTACACAAAGGTATGAAGAATGCTGAATATAGTAAATATGTGGGAAAATATAAACTAAATATTTTAATCACTTCTAGATATATTTAAAAGGTAAATAATTATTTAAAGCAAAAAAAAATAATGTATTATGGGGTTTATAGATTATGTAGAAGTAATATTTATGTCGACAATAGCACAAAAGACAAAAGATAGGAAAACAATACAGCTGTACGATTCTTACACAAAATGCAAAATGGTATAATGTTATTTTTGGGTACTCTGTGTTAAGTAAAAAATGTATATTGTAAATCTAGTAACATTAACCAAAATAGAAAACAAAGAGTTGTAGCTAATAAATCACAGTTCACATAAAATGAAAAAATAAACTTGGTTATTCTAAAGAAAAGAAGTGAAAGAGGAAAAGTGGGGCAAAATATGAAAGAGAAAATAGAAAATAGCAAGAAGGTAGATTAAAGCTCAATCATATTAAAAATTACATTAAACATAAATGGCCTAACCAACTCAATTAAAAATCAAAGATTGTCATATTGGATAAAAAAGTAAGACCTGACTATATGCTGTGCACAACTTTAAGTTATATTTTTAAAATATTAAAAAAAGGATGGATGATAATACACTTATGCAATCACAAATCATAAGAAAGTTGAATGGGAGTATACTAATATCACACAAAGCAGATTTTCCAAACAAGGAATATTATCAAGGATATAGAAGGTCATTTCATACTAATGAAAGTGTCAATGCATCACGGGGACATAACAATCCTAAGTACATAACTGAATTTCACAATAGAACTGAAACTGATAGAATTGAAATCCATGAATATAATTGGAGATTTCAATACTCTTCTCAGTAATTGATAAAAAAAGTACAAAGAAAATCAGTAAGAATATAGACTTCGAATAACACTATCAATCAACTTTATACATTTGATATCTACAGATTAATCCACACAATAACAGCAGAACATACATTCTTTCCAAGCACAAATGGAACATTTATCAAACTAGACCATATATTGGGTCCTAAAATATGTCTCAACAAATTTAAGAGCACTGAAATTATACAAAGTATGCTCTTTGATCAAAAACAAAGTAAACTAGAAATCTATAAGAGAAGTGTATCTACAAATTTTTCTAAATATTTGAGAAGTAAACAACACACTTCTAAGTAACCCATAGGTCAAAGAAGAAAACACAAAAGTAATTTGAAAATATTGAATTAAATGCAGATAAAAACAAGATTTGTGTACTGAAGCTGAAGGAATACTTAGGAGATAATTTCTTTTCTTTCGTTCTTTCTTTTTTGGGGGAGACAGAATCTTACTCTGTGGCCCCAGCTTGAGTGCAGTGGCATCATCATAGCTCACTGCAACTTCAAACTCCTGGGCTCATGGGCTCAAGCGATCCTCCTGTCTCAGTCTCCCGAGCAGCTGGGACTACAGGTGCGTGCCAAGACACCGGCTAATTTTTCTGTTTTTGCTGGAAACAGGCTCTTGCTCTTGTCCAGGCTGGTATCGAACTCCTGAGCTCAAGCAATCCTCCTGTCCTGGCCTCCCAGAGTGCTAGGATTGCAGGTGTGAGCTGTAATTACGGATTACGGTACCGGGCCTTAGAAGATAATTTCTAAGATTAAAATGCTCATATTAGAAAAGATGAAAACTTCAAATAAATTATCTAAGTTTCCACCTACAGACAGTAACAAAAGAATAGCAAATAAAATGTAAACAGAAGAAAGAAAATAAGAAAGATAAAGGTGGATATCAATGAGACAGCTGGAAATTAGCCAGGCACCTCTACTGAAATTGTCTCAGGTCTTCTTCACGTGGTCTCTGGTCCATATAAGCATTGTTTGGACTTCCTCACAGCATGGAAGCCTCAGGGTAGCTGGACTTCTTACACAGCAACTAACCAAGGAGATGAAGTCTGCATCATCCTTTATGACCTAGCCTCAGAAGTCACAAGGGGCCACTAATGCCACATTCTATTGGTTATAATCAACTCACAAGCTTACCCAGATGCAAGGGGAGGAGAATTAGAAGTCATTGCTTAATATGGCAGTGTTAGGGTTCTATTAGTTTAAAAAATGTGGTAAAGAAGATATTGTTGTAGGCAACTTTGAACAATGTAATCCACACCACAGATCCAGGCTGACATACAGTATCATTTTCCTTTAACTTGAAAAATTATGATTTATATTAATATTTGTTGTGGTTCAGATCTTCTGGTGACAAATTCTTTCAACTTCTGTTTATTTAAAAATGTCTTTATTATACTTTTATTTTTGAAGGATATTTTCACAAGACAGTTTTTAGTTGGCAGATTTGGTTTTGTTTTTCTTTTTGCACTTTAAAGACATTGTTCTACTGCCTTCTAGTTTGTACTGTTTCTGATAAGAAATGGACAGTGGCTCTTATTGGTCTTCACTTTGTATTATGCCCTTTCTTTTTTGGATGCTTTAAAATTTTTCTCTTAATTGTTGCTGTTTAGCAATCTAACTATAATGTGCCTCAGTGTGGCTTTCTTTGTGTTTATCCTGCTAAAGTTTGTTGAGCTTTTGGAATCAGTGGGTTAATACTGCTTCTCAAACCTTTAAAACTTTCAGCTACGGTCATGTATTATGTCCACCTTATCTTTTAAATTACTGAATATATTATATTAAATTTTCTAAAGCTCCTATCTGTAATTTACAACACATTTGTTATCAGTGGGTCTCTTTCTATTGCCTATTTTTTCTTCTGTTATGGATTACATTTTCCTGTTTCTCTTCATGTCAAATTATCACTTTGTGCTATAAAATTATGGATACTGTGGTTGAGAGTGTGGAATTTGTCTTCCTCTTCAAAGACTGTTGAGTTTTGTTTAGAAGGCATGTATTATAATATATTGGCAGAGTAGCTGTATCTTCTCAAGTCTTATTATTAGGCTTTGTTAGGGTGGAAGAGTAGCTCTTGGGGATACTATACAAAATACATAAGAAACTCAAACAATTAAATAGTAAGAAAAGAAATAATTAAATTTAGAAATGGGCAAAGGAACCAAATAGATATTTCTAAAAAGAAGACATAGAAATGGACAACAGGAATATGAAAAAATTCTCAAAATCATCAGGGAAATGCAAATTTAAACCACAATGAGATATCATCTCACACCTGTTAGGATGGCTATTATCAAAAAGACAAAGATAACAAGTCCTGGCAAGGATGTGGAAAAATGAAACCCTTGTGCATTGTTGGTGGGAATGTTAATAAGTACAGCCATTATGTAAGAGTATGGAAATTCCTCAAAAAATTAAAAATAGAACCACCATATGATTCAGCAATGCCACTACTGGGTATATATTCAGAGGGAATGAAATCAGTGTGTCAAAGAGATATCTGCATTTTTCATTGAAGCATTATTCACAATAGCCAAGAAACGGAATCGACCTAAGTATTCATTAACTGATAAATGGATAAAGAAAATGTGATATATACATACAATGAAATATAGAATATTATTCAGCCTTAAAGCAGAAAGAAATCCTATCATTTGCAACAAAATGGATGAACTTGGAGGACATTATGGTAGGTGAAAAAAGCCAGGTACAGGAAGACAAATACTGCATAATATCACTTATATGTGAAATTTTAAAAAGTTGAATTCATAGAAGTAGAGAGTAGAATGGTGGTTACCAGGGGCTGGGGGTGAGGTTGGGGAGATGTTGATCAAAGGATACAAAATTTTAGTTAGATAGGAGAAATCACTACAAGAGATATATTATATAACATGATGACTCTAGTTAATAACAATGTATTGAATGGCTGAAAATTGCCAAGAAAGGAAATTTTAAGCGTTTTTCACCACAAAAGTATGTTAAGTAATACATGCATTAATTAGAGCAATTTATCTATTTTGTAATACATACATATTTCGAAACAACATGGTGTATATCATAAATATATACAATTAAGAAAAAAAAAAGAGTAGCTCTTACTTGAAGGCTTGAGTAGCATTCTTAAGACCTAACCTTCCAGAATTTTACTGAATGCACAAGATGTTTAGCTGGTCTCTTCACTCTGGTTGGTCAGAATTGCAATATCTACTAGTACTCAGTGACCTTTGACATCCTCATCCATTTCACAGACCTCCAGCAGCTATTCTTTGCCAATCCTCACAGAACTTCACCCTACATATGGCTACTAAACATTTGAACAAGGCCTCAAGGGCTCTCCAATGCCAATTTCTAAAGCTACTTTTCTGAAACAGCTGCCTGCTCTCTGGTATATTGCCCAAAACATAAGGCATATATGCTAATCTCTGTTGTTGTTGTTGTTGTTTTCCTGTGTGAAAACACTGCCTTTTTTTTGGTCTCTATTTTGCTGCATTGCTGTTTAGATAATATCCCCAGAGAGAAAGCCAGGGAGAGTGTGAAGTTTACCTTCTATGTTTCCCTTCTCTGAAAGATCACAGCCTTGTGCTGTCTGCTGTCCAATGCATGAAAGGACTTGCTTCATACAGTTTATCCAATTTTACAGCTGTTTATGGTAAAAGGGTGATTTTGATACCTTTTACTCTGTGATGGTTAGAAATGGAAATCCCTATTAGTATCTTTTTAAATTAAATACAGCATGGCCAATAAAATCTTAATTTCCAGCCATCAAAGGTCAAGCAAGGGAAACCAATAAGTAGTTAAAGTAAAAAGGCGCAGCAGGGGTGTCATCAGACAGAGTCATGTAATTTTCCACTATTTTAATTTTTTTATCAGAAAAAAAATTCCAGAAGTCACATTGTTTTCTGTTCATTTTCATTTCTCATTGACAGCACAGTGAACACACAACACTCTTCATTCCTTCCTAACCAAAGCCTAATTTTGTGTTCAACCCCAAGTGGACAATTCACAATGAGTCAACTATGCCAGTATTGATGCTCTTCTTTTAGTTTACCAGACATTCAATCTCCCAGCCTCCCTTAGACCATGTGGCTGTGTTTTGATCAATTAGACAATCAGGGAAGTCTGCTGTGGATCTCCTAAAATGGTTTTTATTTTCTTAATAAAAGGAATAGGTGAGGCTTGCCCCTTCTCTTGTCTTGAATGTGGGTCTCTTCTGACTATAATACATATGAGAATCAAAAGTCCACACTCTATAGCAAAAGAGAAGCAACAAAAGAGCCTGGGTCCATAATGACATCACTGAGCAACTAAATCAATACAACCACTGACTAACTCTGAGAAAAATAAAACTTATTTGCTTGAAGTTGTGTAAAGTTTTCTGTTTTCCATAATAGAAAGCATTTCTAACTGATTAATGCACACATCATTTATTCTTAAAACTAAGAAGAATTTGTAGATAAGATGTAGTTTGTTTTAAAATAAAATATTAAAAGAAAGTAGTTGGGAATCGCATTTTTTTTAAGTTTTTGGGCCAATCAGGTTTGCTTTGGTGTCTATAAAATGCATGCCTGCCTTATATTCCCCTTTAGATTGCAAACTTCCTTGTGGCCAGGGATCTTCTCTGTTCTAAATATGGGTCTAAGGACTTTTGGATGCTTGAATTAGCTTCCTGATAGACTCTAATTCTAGATGTCTTATAAGTTATCTCTGTAATCTAGGTATTCTTTGACTCCATCAGGAACAAGGGTTCTACAGACCTAAAACTTTTTTTTCCCACAGAAATAGAATGCAGGTGAGACAAACAAGCAAAGGAATGGTTCACTGTCTTACGTTCACATTCTCTGACATCCAAGTTGAACTGCTGTAATGCTCCCAAGGTGAGCTGTCTTACTTCAGCTTCCAGCAAAAGTTGCATCAGGGATGTGGCTAAATGCTTGCAAGCAGACATACATGCTGTCTGAGCCACCTTTCCCTGAAATACAAGAGTGTAAATGATAAAGTTAATGAATATAATAAAATTCCAACAAAAATTAAGATACCTTCTTTTTTAATAAGGAATATCTCTAAGGCTCTCCCCACCATGATATCCTTGCATTCAGATAATCTTGGAATTAAATTTTAGCTCCGTCACCATCAGTCATGATAGCCATAACACTAAGCTGATATTCACATAGCCCAGTTATTTAATCAATAAGCACTTTTTTTCTCCTAAATTGAAAGTAGATATGCAATACTTAAAATCTTAAGTACACTGAGAAAGAATATTTTACAGAGAATAAATTTCAGATTCCCTTTCAAATATAATTCTTAAAAAGCAAATATAAACAATACTCCCTCACTTATCTATAAACCAGTGTTTACTGCTTATGATTTAATGCATATAAAAAGAATGACTTAAAACAAAAGTTACCTGAAAAAAAATTGAAAGCATAAATTTTGTTTTCTTAGAAAATACTGAGATTTATGGATATAAACTCTAATTTTTAAAATATGGATTTTAAAATTAATATTGTACTGTCTTCTGTAAAGGATTTGAAGTACTTTATATGTAGGGAATTACACCTTAGTCCCGAGTCAAAGTTACACATCGTAGAAGATATACCTATTTTTTCCCAGGTATAGAGTATATCAATTTTATTCCCATGTTATTTATCATCCATTCTAAAAGAATGATATATGTTTTTAAAAGCCTAAACTCAAGTTCGTGAATTATCTTTCCTTTGAAATTATGAAATATTTCAGCCATATAAAAAGATATATAGAATCATATTATGAACACTTATGGATCCAATAAACATTACAAATACAATTTAAGCCCCTATGTGATCTCCTTAATCATTTTCCTCCCCAGAGATCTCCCCAGAGATGACCATTATTGGTATTAGGTATTCCATTTGCATTTTAAAAGCACTAATATGATAGTATATAACCAGAAACAATATATTGTATTATTGTTCGTAGTTTGAAACTTTCTATGATATGATAGGAAATGTGGCCTTCTGCAACTTCCTTTTTCAGCTCAATATTATAAAGGTGAAGATTTTTTAATGTAATGCATATAGCTGTATTTTATTTCTCGAATTGTTTTATGGTTATTCCTTTTTGGAAATATACCACAACTTATTTGGCCATTCTTCTGTAGTTGGAGATATAGGTTGTTTCTTTTTCTTTTTTTAATTTGGCTATTATAAACAAAGTAAATCATAGAGTTATATGTTATATAGGTCTATTAAGAGATCATGAAAATGCAAGATTATGTATACAGTGTCCCTTTTATGTATTTTTTCATGTTTCACTGGGCCAGAACTTTCCACAAAAATAGTAGGTTTTCAATGGAAAAAAACATAAATAAGTAATACCACGATAAAATTTTCAATTTGCATCTTTTTAAATATACCCTGGATAATTTATTTAGGATTATTTCTCAAACCTACCAGGATGTGGTATATCAATACTGAGATTCATAATGCATATGCTAATATATGAAGAGAAACACAGGTAGAAGCCAGACTCCCAAGTATCTAAATTTTATAAATTTGTATTTCTTTGACAAAATTTTATTTTATAGTATAAAAATAACAACAATGACCTATTTTAGTATACATACTATAAATATTCTTCATCTGTTTGTATTTTCTGATAATCCACACTCTGGTTGATTTAAGACAACAAATGGGAATGCTTAAGTTAGGGAGTAATTTAGAGACCAAGTGGGAAAGAGGCAATGGAGGCATGAAGAATCCTAAAGAGAAACGTAACATTATAAAACAAATCCACATTAAATGGCTTGGTTTCAACTAAACCCACTGGAGACCCAAGACAGGCACCTCCAAGGAGCAATAGGGTTCAACATAATTGCCAGACTATGCCCAGTGTGAACTCCCAGAAGGCACAGATCAAATATTAAATAGCTTATTAACTTTAATATTAACATGAAACATGGACTTAATTTTCTAGTCTACATTAATCAATAGAGCCAAAGATATACATGTCATGTTACTCTGACATACTGGGTTATTTAATTGCCTTCCAATTACTTTCCACCCTAATTTTCCTCAAGCGAATTCTTTATTTCCAAACAAAGCTATAATTGCAGAAATGTATGTTTTCAGTGTTAAATAGTTTCCTAATTTTGGACAGCATTTTGGATCTCTGCTAATTCATAGTCTACTCTCCATTCTCTTCCTCATTTCTGGTTTCCATTACCATGCTATTCATAGGCTTTCTAGGAAAGGATAAATACAGACTCAGGCAATGACAACCAATCACCAAGCAATAAAAACTGGTGATTTTACCTTTTTAAGCAAGTAATCTAATATGGGGCAGACCCTCTCTAGGAGCTTACAGGCAAAATCTATAGGTTGAAGTAAGAATTCAGAACATAAGAAAACTAACCTAACCAAATGTCCTGTAAAACTGCCTTTGAATATCTCTAGGAACAGTTTCAAATCAGCCATAATCTCACATAGGCTATATCTTATGAAGCTATGTAAGTACCAGGGCACAAAGACTGCACAAGAATGAAGACAGAATGTCAGACAAGAAGAAAAATGAGTTAAATATCATCACCATATTTTGAACATATGAAGAACCTGTGATGCAGAGAGATTTGGGACACAAGATCTTACAACTAGCTCTACAGGCCATGTCATGCTACCTCTAAATGCATTTATAATATTATATAAGCCAAGATGGTCAATAAATATCAACCATATGAACTGAAAGTCAAGTACCAAAGCACTTATATAGTTCATACTATTTCTCAATCCAGTCACAAAATCTTTTGTAAGTTTTGGGAAGGGCAAAGGAGTAAACTCATGGGAAAATTCATGATGTTAATTCAAAGCCAGGCTATTACCATAGTGAGAACATAATGAGGCATGAGTTAAAATTCATAAAAATTCTTCTTTTAGTTTTACCATGTAACTCGTTGGTAACCAAATCAACTCATTTCCCTTAAAATATACCCCCGATTCATATACACTAATTTTAATTACCCCTTTTACTTCCTACTTTCTCCCTGTTTACTGTTCTACATATTCAACTTGTACCATAACACTTTGCACTGGATGATACAATGTACTGTCACTTTATGTATGTACATTACCTTAAAAAGTACATGGTTTGCTCTTGAGAAAAACAAAAATGGAAATATACTAAAACTTATGGGATACATAAACAGCAGTTTTAAGAGGAAATTTTATAGGAATAAATGTCTACCATCAAAAAAGAGGAAAGATCCCAAATAAACAACCTAATGCTACACATCAAGGAACTAGAAAGAGAAGACTATCCTAAATCCAAACTGAGTAGAAAGAAGGAAATAATAAAGATCAGAGCATATATAAATAATACAAAGACTAGAAAAACAATAGAAAAGATCAATAAAAGTAACACTTGGGTTTTTGAAAAGATGAACAAAACTGACAAACTTTTAGCTAGACTAAATAAAAGAGAAAAGACTCAAATAAATAAATTCAAAAATGAAAGAGGAGACATTACAATTAATGATATGGAAATGCAAAGGATCATTAGAGACTACTATAAGCAATTACACACAACAAACCAGATAACCTTGAAGAAATAATAAATTCCTAGACATAAAAACTACCAAGATTGAATCAAGAATAAAAATGAGTAAATAGATTAAATCAGTAATCAAAAACCTCCCATCAGAGAAAAGCCCGGAACTTGATGGTTTCACTGGTGAATCTTCTAAACATGTAAGGAAGAACTAATGCCAATTTTTCTCAAACTCTTCCAAAAAATTGAAGAGAAGGAACATTTGCAAACTTTTTTGGAAGGCCAGCATAAAAGGAAAGCCAGATAAAAAAAGGAAATTATAATAATAATAAAATAATAATAAAAAAGGAAATTATGGGCAATATACCTAAAAAAAACATAGATGCAAAACTCTGAAACAAAATACTGGCAAACTGAATTCAACAGCACATTAAAAAGATCATTCACCATGAGCAAGCGGGATTTATCCCTGTGATGTAAGGATGGTTCATCATATGTAAATCAATAATTATGATACACCATATTAACAGAATGAAGGACAAAAACTATATGATCTAGGGTGGGAAGTGACAGGTAAAAAAAAAAATAATAATAATAAAACCTATATGATCATCTCAATAGATGCAGAAAAGGCATTTGACAAAATTCAACATGCTCTCATGATAAAAAACTCTCAGCAAGTTAGGTATGGAAAGAATGTACCTTAACACATTAAAAGCCATATATGACAAACCCATAGCTAACATCATACTCAATAAAGAAAAGCTTAAAGCTTTTCCTTTAAAGTCAGGAACAAGACAAGGGTGTCCACTCTTGCCATTTCTATCCAACATAGTTTTGGAAACCCAAGGACTCCACCAGAAACTGTTAGAAATAATAAACAAGTTCAGTAAGCTTGCAGGATACAAAATAAACATAAAAAATCAGTTGTGTTTCTATATACTAACAACAAACTCTGTAAAAGAAATCAACAAAACAATCCCACTTATAATAACTACAAAAAAACACCTTAGGAATAAATTTAGCAAAAGAGGTGAAATATCTGAAATACATGTACATTGAAAAGTATACTGTAAAATATCTGAAATACATGTACACTGAAAGAAATTTTAGAAGACACAAATAAATGGAAAGATAACCCAAGTTCATGGACTGAAGAAATTAATGTTATTAAAATGTCCATACTACCCAAAGCAATCTACAAATTCAATGTAATCCCTATCAAAATTCCAATGACAGTTTTCAATGAAATAGAATAAACAATCCTGAAAGTCATATGAAATTACAGAAGAAAATAGCCAAAGCAATCTTAAGCAAATAAAACCCCAAAGCTGGAGGCATGACACTACCTAATTTCAAAATCTACTACAAAGCTATAGTAATCGAAACAGTATGGTACTGGCTTAAAAACAGATACATAGACCAATGTAACAGAATAGAGAGCCCAGAAACAAATCCAGGCATTTATGGTCAATGGATTTTTGACAAAGGTCCCAAAAACACACAATGGGGAAAAGTCTCTTCCATAAATGGTTCTGGGAAAACTGGATATACACATGTATAACAATGAAATTAATCCCTTGTCTCACACTATGTATAAAAATCAACTCAAAATGAATTAAAGACTTACATGTAAGACCTGAAACTATAAAATTATTAGAAAAAATACAGGGTAAAATCTCAATGACATTAGCCTGGGCTATAATTTTTTGGATATGACCTCAAAAGCACAGGAACCGAAAGCAAAATTAGATAAGTGGGATTATATCAAGCTAAAAAGCTTCTGCACAGCAAAGGAAACAATCAATAGAGTGAAGGGACAACCTATGGAATGGGAGAATATATTTGCAAACCATACATCTGATAATGGGTTCATATCCAAAATATATAAGGACCTCAAACAAGTCAATAGCAAGAAAATGAATAACCCAATTTGAAAATGGCCAAAAATCTGAATAGACATTTCTCAAAAGAAGACATACAAATGACCAAAAGAAACAAGAAAAAATGTGCAACATTACTAGTCACCAGAAAAATGCAAATTAAAACCACAATGAAATATCACCTTGTACCTATTAGAATGGCTATTATCAAAAAATTAAAGATAACAAGTATTGGCAAGAATCAGGAGAAAAGGGAACCCTTGTACACTGTTGGTGGGAATATAAATTAATATGCCATTATGGAAAACAGTATGAAGGTTACTAAAATAATTAAAAACAGAGCTACTATTTGATCCAGAAATCCCACTGGATACATACACTCAAAGGATATAAAATCAATATGTCAAAAAGATAGTTCATTATAGCATTATTCACAATATCCAAGATATAGCATTAATCTACATTTCTATCAATGGATGAATGCATAGAGAAAATATGGTATATATACACAATGGAATACTTTTCAGCCTTATATTGTCTATTTAAAAATTGCTAAGAGAATAGTTTTAAGTGTTCTCACCACACACAAAAATGGTAAGGATGTGAGGTAATGTATATGTTAAATAGCTTGACTTAGCCTTCCACTATACACATACACACACACACACACACACACACACACATACACACACACCATAACATACACCACAAATATATAAAAATTTTACTTTTCAATTTAAAAAAAAGAATAAACTCTCACAATGTGTAACAACATGGATTATTTTCACAAACATTATTTTGGGCCAAAGAAGGCAGATATAAAATTGGATGTATAATTCCA